>SNQJ01S0022540.1:93938-143696 GCA_010110895.2 Picea sitchensis
GGGTCTAGATATCCAAGGGATATTTCACTTGTCTGTAGAGGATATATTCTATAACAGAAAATTGGCGACTCCACTGGGGAGAACACCATGTTCTTCTCGATTTCCAGTATTAGACTTTTTTGTTACTCTTCCTTTTATTTGTTTCTCTGAAGATCTCACTCTCCTTAGCAATATTTAGAAGATTAGTTATTTAAGCACTACACTTTTACATATTTCTAGGAAAAATTTGGTGTTGTTCATGTTAAAGTTTATTGCTTAATCTATTATTATTAATCTTGATAATAATAGCGGCATAATAAGGATCTTACTGAAAGAAAAACAATCACAGATTACACAATCATTTATCCTGGGAAACCCTCAAGGGGAAGAAAACCCAGCAAAACTTCTTTGATATAGATTCAATAACCAAGCACATTGTCTCTCACAAGAGAGATCTTACCAAACAGAAGATCCACCAGAAACCCTAATCAGAACAGAGTAGCGCACCACTTAGACTAAGATAGTCCTTCACCAAGATAACCTTCAACTTTACTGAGATACTCTTCCTTGTAGTTGCATCACTTCTCCTTGTAGTTGTGTCACTCTCAGACTTGCGCACTTGATAGAGAGAGCTTGATTAGTGTGTGTACAAATGAGGTGCTTGGCCTCTTATAAATACAAGTTGTGCCCCCCCAATAATTAGGTCAGGGCCAACCTGTCCACTTTACCTTTCTAATTTACATTTGTCTTTTCTAGGCACAATAGGGACAACTTGTCAATATATATATTTTATCTTTTGCTTTATCCACAAAAGGGGATAAGAATATTCTTTGCAGTTACACAATATTTTAACACTCCCTCTTAAAAAGAAGGATATTATTTATCTTTTGACAGGTCATAGGATGTCATCATTAACTGAACAATATCATCTTGGGCAATATCATCAACTGGATAATCATCATCAACTGGACAGCAGCATCAATTGGATAGCATCATCAACTAGGCAACATCATCAATTGGGCAACAACATCAACTGGATAACATTATCAACTGGGCAACAACATCAACTGGATAACATTATCAATTGGGCAACATTATCAACTGGGAAACAGCAGGGATTAATATAATCCACTTCATCATATGGCATCACAATCACTGACTAGTTCTCCATGAATCCATATTAAATAAGTTATGTTCTCTTTATCATCACACAGAATATACTCTTTCTTTATTTCATCTTCATGCAAAATATACACTTTCTTATCTTCACACAGAAGATATTTTATCTTCACACAGAAGATATTCTATGAGTTTTTCCATTCCTTTTATGTTCTTCCTTCTCTTGTAGTCATCTATCTCACCCATCCACTGGGGAGGACTACTACCATATATTCACTCCTAGTCATCCCACATGACCTAGAGAAGCTAAGATGCTAGCCTAGGCAAGACTAGAATCCCTTTCCATGATCCACGCAGGATCACAACACAAACCTCAAGAGCCAACTAACCATTTTGCATGGTCAAGGTTTGTGTTCCAGGCTACTCAATCCTTGGCCAAAGGAGAGTATATTCCCACTCCCCCTTGGAGAAACATTCACACTCCTCTCTACGAGGGTGGTCACACCCCTCTCTACAAGGGTATTCTAGCATGTCCCTAGAGTATCCAAAACTCAACACTTGGACAGAGTCCAATCTTGGCAAATTTCTCATTCCCCTTCTCTACAAAGGTCTCTTCTCTTTTCCTTCTCTATGAAGGTCTACTTGTGGGATTGTTCATTCATTCTCTACGAAGGTCTCTTCTCTTTTCTACTAAGTTCTAGCTATGGGATCTGAAAAAAATATCTTGTGGTCCAAAATCTCTCCATGGTATAATACCATGCTACCCATATGTTGGGCACCATCCATCTATTGGATAACTTTCATCTTGATCAAAATATATAGGCACCATCCATCTGCTTTCCTAACTGCACCAAATCACGATCCTCCATTTTGAACTCGGAGACATAGCTCCCTCTTGCACCAAACTAAGAGCGTCTAATCATCATCCTTGAAGTTTTCTTTTGTAATATTCTAGGTACCTTCTTGAGTTCGAACATCTCTTTCTTTCTGACTTCACACTGGATCAACCTGCTCCCTCTGCATCTATAAGAACAGTACTGGAGCAACTTGTAGTTACCTACATCTCATCAACTATATCTGAGTATCCATCTTTCTCTTCATCTTGAACATTTTTGTTATGCATCTTTAGGAGCCTCCTGCTCCTATATAAATATTGGGTATTGTCTGGTCTTTATTGACTGTCACCATATCATAGGTCCTTCTCATGTTGTCTAACTTTTGCAAGTCAAGGCATAAGTTCTTTCTTCCGAGACCTGTAAACTTACTTACAGTATGCTTTCTGAGATATGTCACTTAGCCAAGCAGTCAGTAGCAATAAGCAGTAATCAAATAAAACTATATCATGATTTCTATCAGAGCAGTACACATCTTTTATTAAGCAAAACTTGTTCAATCATGTACACATCTGAAACCCTAATCATAAATAAGACTTTTGAACTCTTTTTCACTCTAGCTATGAAATTACCAAATTTTCCCTTACTATCATAGATAAACGCATACCTTTGTCACTCTCATCAGTGATCATACCTGAAATAAATATTTTATCTTTTTCTTTATCCTCTTCTTTGATACTTCCTTCATAAGTCTGCATAGACACTGAAGTAAAATGAGGTTAATTAAAATTCTCAAAAATCTAACTTGTAATGATAAAGTATTAAAGTAAACGAGATACTAAAAATAAACATGAATACTTATCTTTTGTTTTTGCATGGGGAGGCTCCACGGACTCCATCATTTGTTATCTTTCTTTAGATCAACTATCTTCAACTTAAAGTACATAGTCCTCAATTTCTAATAAATATTTCCTTTGAGGGAGGAGATTCCTCTTCCTCTACCACATGTGCTTGATACTTTCTTTTCCCTTTTCCTTATGCTTGGTCTTTTGCTCTTCTTCCTCTAGTTCTGGTACACTCATTGTGACATGTTCTCGTCTAGAATCATCTGCAACATATGCTTCCAAGATCTTAAGTTTCCAGATCCTTCCAGCATGTCTTCTACCCTCATACTAGTAGCCATTTTTTCTTGCAGTAGAAACCCTAGCCCTCTAGGCTATAGAAATAATAGAAAAAACAAATTTCTTGGATCTGAAAACTGAACTCACCAAAAGATGTGTTGGACTGAGGTGAGTATGCTAGTATAGTCAGTTTCCAAAATTTTCACTTTCTGACCCTTGAAACTGGACCAGCAGATTTTTGGACTTGTGCTTCTAGTTTTCTGGTACTTATGGTTTTCTGGTACTTATGGTTTCTTAGTACTTCTGGTTTTTTGGTACTTTTGGTACTGGTGAAAACTAGGGTTTCACTTTCCTAGAGTTCTATCCACTGAAAAGGTGCGTTGAAGGTACCAATGAGTTCCTTGGGATAGGGAGCACTTTTCTAGATGATTTTTGGGCTGAAATTCCTCTTTAATAAAAAAAAACCTAATTTTCTTGTACGGCAACAGTGACGGGTTTTTTTGTTTTTTTTGTGAAAGATGCTCTCTTCAGCTTAGCTCTGATACCATGTTAAAGTTTCTTGCTTAATCTGTTATTATTAATCTTGATAATAACAACATCATAATAAGGATCTTACTGAAAGAAACACAATCACAGAGTACACAAGCATTTATCCTGGGAAACCCTCAAAGGGAAGAAAACCCCGCAAAACTTCTTTAATATAGATTCAATAACCAAGTACAGTGTATCTCACAAGAGAGATATTACCAAACAGAAGATCCACCAGAAACCCTAATCAGAACAGAGTAGCGCACCACTTAGACTAAGATAGTCCTTCACCAAGATAACCTTCACCTTTACTGAGATACTCTTCCTTGTAGTTGCGTTACTCTCAGACTGAGATACATAGAGAGCTTGATGAATCTGTGTACAAATGAGGTGCTATACCTCCTATAAATACAAGTTGTGCCCCCCCAATAATTAGGTCAAGGCCGACCTGTCCACTTTACCTTTCTAATTTACATTTGTCTTGTCTAGGCACAATAGGGTCGACTTGTCAATATATATATTTTATCTTTTGCTTTATCCATAATAGGGGATAAGAATATTCTTTGCAGTTACACAATATTTTAACAGTTCCAACACTTCTAGGCATCAACACTCCCCCACAGTGGCCCATAGAGCATTGACAACCCTTATCAATGCTCCCTGTCAGTGTTCTAAAGAGCATTGACCCATGTTCAACACTTTTTTTGCCTCTTGACAGGAGCGTTGATCTCCTTCCTGGGCTAGTTTGGAGCTTACTTTGCCTCTATTTTTTCATACTTGTTGCTAAGATATTTGCATTAAAGTCTTTTTTTCTTCTTCTTGGCTTTAACTGATCGCACTTAGGTAATTAGGTGATCTAATTATCTCTTTTGAGTTTCTATTTCTTTTTAGATTGCCAAAGTGTGCATGTCTACTTTAGGCTAGTTTAATCCTTTTGCTTGTGTACATGTCACTATCAATTTCAATTCTTGATTCTGAGAACTTTCAAGTGCCTTATTTTACTTTTTGGAATTAGGAATTGAAACTCATTGTGTTAAGCCTTTTATTCGAGTTCTCTTTCCTCGGGTAAACCTTGATCCTATTTCATTCCAGAACTCATTGGTCTTATCACATTTTTATGTTGATTTTCAATTTCTCATCGATTAGATTTCACATCTTTTTCATTTTGAGTCCTTGATTGAACAAGTTGCCTCACACTTGGTTTCTTTTAGTTCTCATCAAACGTTTGAGTGCACTTTGTTTGGTTTCTTTTTTCTTTGTGTTCCTTTGTGTCAAACATTGATTTCTTTCATTCTCATTGATAGATAGGAAGAATGAACGTTTTTCATTTGAAGAGACTTCATTGCATATACAATCAAACAAAGGAAATTTTTTGCATTATTAAGAATTTTGTTTTGGTACATGTCTTGAAAGAGCTAGTCTTGTCTTGGCTTTGGGATTTAGGATTTGTTTGATAGTTTGGAATCATTTTGTAAAGTTGCATGATATCGAGTTACTGTTAAGAAGAAAATAACTCTTCTCCTTCTCATAGATAGAATTCATCGAAAAGAAACGATTGCATTTCATTTTTTTTTCATTCTATTGGAGTCGAGTCTCACACATCATTAGTTTCATCTCTGTTAAACTTTATGAGTAACAAAACCATTAAAATCAACCAGTGCGCTGATAAAATCAACTAGACATTTTTTGGTTTATAGCACACTAACAATAACATAGGGTTATAATCTTTGGACTAGGAAAAGTGAGTAAATTGTCCAAGATTACTAAACAAGACTTGTAGAACACTAAAGAGTGTTCAAATCCAATTGTTGTATAGGCATAGTCTGGAACCCCCTCTAACATAGGGGCTAAACATGAGGTCACATGCAGAAGAGCAGTGAAGATTACCCCTCCAAAGCTTCACCAATAATAGAGGAAAAAGTGTATATTGGGAGTTTTCTTGGGAAACTATTGGTTTCATTTGGTCTCAATGCTTTGTGAATCTCGAATCCTTTCAAGGTCCTCAGGAGTCTTACCAGTCCACTTGTCTTCAGTTCTCTTGAATAATTTTAGACTTTTTTATCATTCACATATGTTATGTCTCAACTGTTGACTATACCCCCCACCCGAAAGGCCAACTACGAGTTGGTAACCTTAGTGGTGTTTCCTAGGTATCTAAAGAGGTGAATATGGGGGGATTCCCATGGTACCTGGAGCAGACATCGCATCACACTTTCAGTACCCTTGGAGGGTGACCCCAAAAAGTGAGAGTTTCTTGCACTGAGAAGGGTTTTTACGTGGAGGTCAGGGTAACTGCTTTTCATATCTTCGTTGATAGCTTGATATCTCATCTTCGGAGGATCCTTCTATTGTTTCTTGGTTGATTACCTCTAGATATTTTTTATGAGTGTGTGCTTTTGAAGTTCCTATTTGGCCTTAAGAAATATCACTTTACTTTCACCATGGTCGATCAAGGGCTTCAAAGATCTCACAGAATGCAAGGTTTGGATCCTTAAGTTCAGGAACCTCAACATGACCCTTCTTATGAGAACAAACTTCTGAAATTGGGAGTGTATCTCATGGAAGTGGTCAACAAGAAGAAGAACAGGTCGCAACCTTCATGGAAGGCCTTGTATCTTACGTAAGTCCTCCTTTAACTGATCCACTTGGTCCATTACTCATTGAAAAAATATCCACGATATTTCTTGATGCTTATTCTTCTTAATATTTATCGTCCAGTTTAGCCACTAGCCAATATTTTGGCATGAACCCACCGAAATTTGGTTTTCCATAGGTATTGGGAGTATCACCTCCTCTATCCTCGGCTCTTGTAGTTGACCATGCAAGAGCATCAATCACTATTGTCGGTGCTTCTTCTTTATTGAGAACATCAGTGACACAGATTACTTTGACACAACCACTTGCGAGTACATCTCCCTCTACACATGGGTCGGGTAATATTCCTACTTCATTAATCCCACATATGCACACACAAAGTTCTTTACTTGGTCATCCCATCGGTCAAATGAATAGCATTCAATTTGTTCACGTAACCACATTTACACAAGCTACTCAACCCACATCTCCAACTTTACAAATGGGAGTTCTCATATACCCTTCACTAGAGGTCAATCTTCAGTTGGGGGGAAACCCTCAACTATGGGGAAAAATCCTATGTGGGGGCCACAACAACAAACCTAGGGGAAAGCCGCTCATGCAGGTCCTTCCATTCCCATAACTATTGGCATGTATCCTGGACAACCATATCTAGGAGTTGAAAATCCTTTATGGGGTCAACCTAATCTTGTGGGCATTCCTCCGCAAAGAACTTTTCCCAATCAATCTATGAACCCCATGATTCCAATACAACAACCCCCTCAAACACAGTATATGGGGAGATAGTTGGGTCAACTGCAATACATGGGGGTTCATCCATAGTACTTGGTAGGACCATCTAGTTTTTCCATCCCGTCACAACCCATATATGGCCCTACTGGTGTTCCTATATCACGTGGATACTACCAGTATCCACAGGCTAAACGACAACTTCCATTCTTGGCTACATTAGATCTGCTTGATCAATCACGTTTGACAAATGACCCCATACTGCATGCCCCATTTTTGCCTCCAATCCCTGCCAAACTACCATCCAATATCCCAAAATTTGATGGGAGACCTGGAGAAGTCCCTAATAACCACGTAATGACCTTTTATCTCTACTATTCTTCAAAATCCTTGATGGATGATTCCATTCGTTTATGAATTTTCCAGAGAAGCCTCACAGGATCGACATCCAAATAGTATATTAAACTATCGCGACACTCCTTTAGTGACTTCAACTCTTTAGCTATGGATTTTTTGACACATTTCCAGTTGTCGATTCGATATGAATTTTGTACAGAGATTTTGACTTCTCTTAGACAATCCACTTCCACTAACATTTTTTATCATATTCATGAGTGGATGAGGCGGTGACAATTAATTAAAGCTTTCATTCTAGACCAACTCCTGGAAGATTGGTATACCAAGTCACTTCTGCCATCCATTACTAGAGATGTCGCCATGGGCAATGTTGTCACTGAGGAAAAAGAAATCAGTCGTGGTCAATATTTGGACTTGGTATATTCCAAGTCCAAAATTATTTACGATATGATCCCTTATGCTCCTTGCCCGTCGAATGATCCATCAATACCTTCTCTGGAAGCCCATGTCGATGGCCTCATGCGTTCTGTTGGCGATCAAAAGTAACTTGCTATGATTTCTAAATCATTAGATAAGAGGAGCATTAAGTAGAAGAGTTATTTTTAATCTTTAGGTCTAAAAGAGTTTTGAGACAAGCTCTTAAACATGGTATTTCAATGAATAAATCGATTTTCATCTCAAATTAAACCTAAATTTATTTTAAGGTTTTCGACATCTAAGTGGCAAATTTGACAGTGTAGTGAGCCGTTGAAAGATTTCCTTTTCAGCGGCTAAAAGGGTGGAAACATGGCACTTGAGTCGCCGAAAGTGCAGAAGAGTACAGAATTACCTTCTTTCTGTCCATATCACGATTTTATGTTTCCAGATTCTGTGGGAATGATTTCAAATCAAAGATAATAAATATCAGAAGCCAGATCAACTTCCTATTCAAGCTTTGAAGACATATGGTGAAACAATTAAGCCAAATGGAATTTCTATTCTTGACAGAAATCACTCAGCTGTCAAATAGAGATCTCGAGTTCCATGATCTTCACCTGCAAACTGCCAAATAATACAGAAGACTATCATATTCAAATTATGATGATCACTTTGAATCTTGTTTCCTAAGATTGTATTTGATTATGCTTGGTTATAGTTATTTCAGATCCATTTTTATAGGATCTTGGAAACTGTGATGTAAAGGCTATAAAACCTAAAACCTTTGATACACCTAAGGGGGGGGGGAATAGTTTGAGGACTGTGGTTATATTCTTGAAGACTTGTACATTTCATCCTTTGAAGAGGTCCATGAATATATCTTGACATCGAGCTTCTTTCACTTTGTTTGTTCAGTTTTCATCTCCTTTCTTTCCAAGTTTATGTATACTCAATGATAGAAGGTTGTCACCCCATCTCTTCATTGGTATATTTAACTTATATACATTGTTTATTATGTTTGTCTTAGTCCCAGATAGTTGTCATCCTATCAGTGCACTCATAAGCTTAAGTTGCAAGTATTTACTTATTATGTTTGGCCATCTACTATATACAAATCTTATCTATGTTCCTGCTGGTATGAAGAAGTATCTTACCTATCATTATTGGCCATTCACATATTCTTTTGTGTAGGTATTTCTTGCTAGCATAATGAGTCTTCTCCATGTTTTCACACATTCATTAAAACTTTCTAAGTAGCAGAGTTGAAATCCTTGGTCTCTCAAGTGACCCATGTCTTTCTAAATGGATGTGAGTTTATAATGGCATCCGATTTGATCCTTTTTCCTCCACAGTTTGTTGATCTATTTAAGTTACCAAGCTTACACCCTTCTACAATCATGGAGTGATTTCTTGGAGAGATAATAGGTTTCGTGAAGAACACCAAAATTGATCCCTCTCTTGCACAAACCTCAGAGGTGAATGTCGTCCAGTCCACTTCATCTCAGCAACTTGGAGGTAAGAAGAAAAACGAGGGTAAATCCAAGAATTATTCTGATACACTAGAGATTACAAAAAATGTTCATACTCAATCAAAAAGGAAAGCTAAGTTTCCCTGCATGATTTGTGCAGAGGACCACTACACGAAAGACTACCCTCGTCGAGAGGAATTTACTAAATTTATGAAGGGTACCACCCAACTTGCAGTATTAACTAACCCTTTCTTGACTCATCAGCAACAAATGGTTGCATAAAATCCTTCCCCTATGCAAGGGGGAAACGTAGGCCATCCTCATCATGAGGATGCTTCCTAAAGAGTCACTTAGGTTTTTATGTGTAAGGATACGGTTAGTCTAACGACCAGACCTAAGACATATGACACTTCTCTAGATAATCATGCCAATATAGGTTCTACTGATAAAACCTCCACTTCCACTCCTCCTCCATCTTCCACCCCTCTTCAAATTGAGAGGCCTATTGTTGATTCAGTGTTGCACCCGCCCAAGGGCACAATTAGAAAGTTGATTTTCAATCCAAGTTCTCGTCTTACTCAACACTACAATGTTGTTGAATATTTGGCGCAAGCACCTTGTGCTATGTCGATGCTAGAATTTCTGCAAAATTGTCCAAGTCAACATACAACCCTCTTATCATCCATTGGAGTTGTGGATCTAGAGGTGTCAAATATGATTATGATTAATCTAGAATATTTTAAACCAAGGCTCTCCCATCACCTGGCCTTCCAAATTCATGCTATGGTTGGAGGGAAGAACATCCATAACATAGTTTTGGATGAAGGAGCTTCCACATGTTTCATGTCTTTGTCCTGCTGGAGAGCCATTGGTTCTCTTAAACTTAACTAGTCTCCTACCACCCTTAAGGCGTTTTATGGATGTAGTTTCCAACCTTAGAGACCCTTGAAATATTTTGTTGTGGAATTAAAGGGAAAATCCATTTGTGTCAACATTGAAGTGGTTGACACCCCTAGATTATAATTTATTGCTTGGTCACAGTTGGTTCTATGCGATGATTGTCGTCGTTTCTTCAGTTTTTCGCATTTTACCATTTCCCCATCAAGGGAAATTGTAATTGTTGGCCAACTTGATTATTGTACACCAGATATCCATAGTTCCTCGGTGAATAATATCCCTTTCCTGGGACAATCTGATCTTAAGTACGAAAGTGTGGGAGTAGGTCTCCTCAAGTATTCCTCACTCGTGGGAGTTTTTACCCTACCTCCCCCTGATCCCCCACATGAGGTTTCCACGTTAAACATGATTATGGATACAGTGCAACGATCCTATGAATCATTTGATCCTCGAGTAGTACCTAGCCAAAATGCCACTGAAACACTAGGCGACATCATCTCACTTAATCTAGCAAATTCTTGTCTTCCACAATATCTGGTACCTAAACCTTCCCTTCCTCTGCCTGTCTCCATTGATCCTCTTTCTTCCTCCCTCTCTGGCGAACCTATCGTTGTTAGTAACCAGGAGTCTAAGTGAGTCCAGAAGAAGAGTCGACAGACAACCCGAAGCTTGGGGGCATGTCTCCAACCTTTGGTCATCATACTGAAGTTAAACCGCCAACTTCTTATAATGATGTTAGGGGAAAATTACCAACCTTTGAACACTATGTTGGGAAAAAACCCACAAATAGGTATCAATCAACATACCAACCTCTAGAAATCATGTTCGGAAGAGGCTCGTTCATGGGTATTACACCGAGCATAGTTTATTCGTGTTTTCAAGCTCGTTAAAAAATGAAACCAAATTCAAGAAAATTTCATGTTTCTGTGTCAAACTCATAAAAAAATGAAACAAAGGATTTCGAACAAACTTCATGTTTCTGTGTCAAGCTCGTTAAAAATGAAGCAGACTATGAGCATACTTCGTTGTTCCTGGAGCTTGTTAAACCACAAAGAGTCGTCTTTCGAGTGGTATTTTACCCCTTTTTCGACCTCATAAGACTAACTACAAAAAAGTTATACTCTAGTCAATCATGACTAGAAGAGTTATCCCTTGTATTGTTTTACACTTTTTCGAGCTTGGGGGACTAAATTTATGAAAGAGAACATCCATAGATTCATCTTTAAAATCTTTTCAGGCTCTCTAAACATGAAAAGATCGTCGAGTTTTCTTTCTTTGGACTCGTAAAACAAGCATTGAAGGACCCATATGGGGCCAAACCCCTCCTTCTTCAGGTTCGTTAAACATATGATGAGGGACTCATTGAATATGGGTTATACCGATAATATGTTATCCTCCTCAAGCTTGTTTAAAAAAGAAAGAGGTACTCACCAGTCATGATGGGGGAAAAAATTGAAGGAAGTGGGTCAAATTTTTGAAAATCATCATGGAAGGTGTTTGTTGTCGCCCTTGAACATGGCACATGTTTGTGTCTCATCTTACAGTTGGATAATCCGATTAACTTGCACCTATTTTCATCTCATCTTATAGTTGGATAATTTTCTTGTCTCGCACCTGTTTGCATCTCATCTTACAGTTGAATAATGTGCTTGTCTTTGAGTAGTACCAATTCCATGAGTCCTCATACTCCTTCAACTCACCCAAAGATTGCCTCGATGATCATCGCACTATTCTTTGGTCTATCTCTCAGTTGATTCAATGCTTCCAAGTCACTTGTTGTGCCTCACAATTTTCAAGGGAAGTTTCACCTTGAACCCTCCATTCTGCATTATTACCATCTTTCATCCTCATGTTAGTCCACACACATTTGATCTATCATCTTACATCACTTTCCTGTGTATGTTTCATGTCGAGGATGGGGGATACATCATGGCCCTCCTTTGACGATTATATTCCTATCGACTTCAACACATTATCTGGGAATTAGACTTAGAAACCATTTAGTACCTTGGAGCATGCATGCCTCAATGGTAGGTTTCCTCACCTTCAACAGTAGGTTTACCCCATTGACCTATAATCAAATGATTCCACAGATGTTCAACTTCAATTCATTTATTCACATTCGTTGGAATGTACTAGGGTACCTTGGGAGTCATTATTATCATTGGTGATTTCCCTCACACTTGTTAACGATATACATTAATGATCGGTAATCAAGTGGTTTCTACCATGTTCGACATCAAGTCATCTATTCACATGGCTAGATTCGTACTATTTCAGGATCGAGATGAAGACCCTGGGTTGGGAATTCACTTTTTTATGTCATTTACCCAGGATGCGATGGAGATCATTTGAATATGTAGAAGATTCCAATATAATCGCCATATTGGCAATCTCACTTATGTATATGTTGTCACATAGATCCACTTTGTATTGGTCTATGGCTATGTTGTTTTATCATATCATAGCTCCACTATGTATTATTCTGTGGCTGCGACTTAATAATGTCATGGAGGTATAGATCCACATTGTATATTTTGTGGCCATATCCTTAGTCAGTACTTTCATGGATCCACAATGTATTGGTTAGCGACCATGCTTTGAGTCAGTTTATCTAAGTATGGGTATACGCACCCTGAGGATGATATATGTCTATTTTTTATGTTTGCTTGCAGCTTCCACCCAAATTTCCTATTCCAGTTCCTTGATGCACATATTTATGTAAAGTGTTTTGGCCATCACTTCTGACCTCACACTTTAGGGGGTATCTGTTACACACCAAAATGTCACACTTAGGTGTTGCATCTATTACATGCTTTAAGTGTCGTAAAGTGTCGTATGCATCTTACTAAGTGTCTCATGCACTTTATCAAGTGTCGTATGCACCTTACTAAGTATCGCATGCACTTTATTGAGTGTCGCAACCCTGACACCATGAAAGAACATTTGTCACAATCCCTATTCAGTGTGGAGGAGAAATTTATCATATCAAGGTCAAAATACTATGTGCACATGTATTATACATTTTTATTGAAAAAAGGAAATTAATTTAGTGTGAGAATCCACCTCACAATTAGTTTCCTAATCTCAAAGAGAAGTTGAGAATCTCATGGATGGTTGAGATATTTTCTCAAACCAATATCCTAATTTGATGGATCTTGAGAGATATTTTCTCCCGAAAATCCTTTAGAGATATTTTCTCCCTAAAAATATTGGAGATCCCAATTTAGTGGATCTAGTGAGTGATCTTCTCCATGGTATTTAAGCTTCCAAATCCTATATAATGAGGGCATTGCAAGGTGGAAAAGGGGGGGGAAGAGAAAGTATGTATATGATACTTGTGATCTTAAGAGAAACATATTTAGAGTGCATTCAAGGATGGATTGGAATCTTGGAGGAATGCTAGCACAACAAGGTTGTATGTTCCCATGTTTTCATTAATATAACTTGGCCTATTTCCTTCATATTGTTGTTTGCACATGTATGTCTATATAGATATATCTTTTCTTGTCTAATGACATTTTTTTTCTAGAAGAAAAAAAACTTTATAATCCATAATGAAATATACATGTTGCTTTAACTTTCAAAACTATTGTCTAATGATATATTGTAGAAGTAGAAGGTATTGTTATGTTCCTTGTAGACTCTCTTCATCTTGATCGTGGCTTGGAAAACAAGAACAAAGACTGAAGAATAGCAAGGACAACCGTCAGAAAAGGAGTAAGTCACATTTATTTCTTATATCTTCTCTATCCATAGACATTATGAATAGATTTAAAGGAATGTTAGTGTCCATTTGTTTGTTTTTTTGTCTTGGTTAATAAGGGTCTAGATATCCAAGGGAGATTTCACCTGTCCGTAGGGGAAATATTCTGTAACATTGAGACGACCACCAATTTCACCTGAAGTTAATATTCCTTCCAGGTTTACCTAAAATCCAATGCCAATCATGTTGGATGTAACCATTTTGTTTCAAAATGAAATCCAAATATGTAAGGCTAGCATCTAAATCCAATTCTACAAAGGGAAGAAAAATCCTCAAAGCTTGTTGTGAGGTTGCACTCAAATCATTAAATTTGATAGAACATTTACGAAGATTAATATCCACGCCCATAACTTTAGAGTATAATTGGAGGATCTCATACAAATTTTGAACTTCAATTGAACACTCTTTAGTAAAGATTGGGACATCATCAACAAAGAAAAGATAAGTTAAATTTTCATATCCACCGACATTAACTCCCTTTGTGGACCTAGACCTTTTAGCCTCCTAAGTATCTCTATTGATCCCCTCAACCACTAATAAAAAAAAATATGGGGACAATAGACATCCATGTCTAAGGCCTCTAGATGGGGTGAAAAATGGAGATACAAATCCATTGATTAGAACATCAAAAGAAAAAATGGAGACACAACCCATAATCCTTATCCAATTAACAATAGGCAAAGAAAAACCAATATGGATTAGTAAAAGTCTGAGATATAACCAATCGGACATATCAAAAACCCATAATATTTATCTCTTTCGGTATTTAACAGGATGCTACGACTCTTTACATCTACCATGTGATTCAAGGGTGAAGAGGCTAGTGAATTCCTCAAACATAAAGGAGGAGAAGAATTCCTTAATAAATATTCGGTTGACCCAAATAAAAACACTAGTGCTTCCAAGATTGAGGTAAGTTCCTTGAAATACCCATACAAGGAATTTGCCTGGTTATTTTCTCATATTATTGGCATGGAATCCACAACATTCGTGGCAAGAAATATTATCTATGTCCTTCACTTTAATTTGCATGAAAATGTCATCATATATTGGGGCCACATTATTTCTAGTGAAGTCTCATTTCAATTCATTAATTTGAGAAAGACCCGGAAATTTTATATGACATCCTATATTATTTTCGCCATAGCATATTTCCATGTGTTTGAAGACTTGTTGAGGGAAAGGAGCATTGATTTTAATCTGGGACCAGTCTTTTCCTGGTATCCAGTCTTGTGGAGGCACAAAGCTTAGTATTATTTTTACTTGGTTCATAACAATTATATTTCAAAGTTCAAAAAATTAGTCTTTGGCCCTAATACATCGACATTATCACTTGAAGTTTACGCCTTTCTCACGAAGAAAGGAATTTTTGAAACCACTGAAGATTACAGTATTATAAGGTTATTTGGTTGTGACAAGAAACCTTTCCTCCTCCCATTTTATGTATCAGAAAAGCATTTTGTTGTAGAAGTTTACAGGAAGTACAAGACATGGGCTCACTTCTTCAAAGAGAAGAGAAAGAAGAAATGCATTCCCTTCCTTGAAAAACTGGAGAAATTATTGTAAAACACATATCTCATTTGGATGAACTTGTAGGTCATCTTGATAAACTTGGCCTAAAATAAGTTGAACTTGTTGAGGGTTTCGACCCAAATGATATGTTTACTGCACATATGGCCTCAATTCGTTATTCTTCCTACTTCACCAAAATCAAACAATTTAAAGAAGGGGGTGGAGATAACTTGAATCTCCCTGAAACTTCGGTCGACCAAGATTTTAATGACATGGAGGAATTAGTCAATACCAATGATGGATATCGACAACATGGTAGAGAAGTAGCGGATAGAAATCCCAATTCATTGACTGTGTCTCGAAAGATTACCCTGGTAAGAATAGAACCTACAAGCAGTGGTATGGATATTAGGAAAACATCGGTCGAAAGTTCAAGTGATGGTGGTGATAAGGACCCACCAAAAAAAAATATTGAAAAATATCATATTGTATATACTTCTGCCAAAAGAAAAATGGATACACAAAAAACAGGGTTAGGCGTACCTTAAACCCAAGAAATCCCACAAGCTATGGATGTGGATGAGCTTATCGAAGAACCAAGTTGGTTCAAGCAAAGACTGCTAGAAACCCGAGAAATCACTGAAGCCCTAGTCACTCAAAAATTAGAGATATTCAAATATGATTCTGTAACTTTGCACCACACGGCCTACAATCGAGTGTCTAAAAAATTGTTAATAGAGAAAGTGAGCACAAAAAATAAGACGACATATGAGATATAGAAATCAACAATTGATTTCGATAGGGTTGTACCATCAAAAATTGTACAATTCCATGAAGAAACCATAGAAGCCCTAAAACAATTTGTTAGCAACATTGAAAAGGAAAATTTTGAATTAAAACAAAGAATAGAAGAATTAGAGGCAACTTTAATTCTAGGACCTTTATTTCCATAACCTTTTATTACAATTCAACCAACACTCACTTTAAAAGATATCCCGAAAAGCAGTAACAAATGTAAAGGTTCATCAAGTTTACTTCAAGCAATAAGAAAATATGTTGGAGATGGAATACATAAAAGAATAGATTTGATTCAAGAAATTTGGGAGATTGCACAGAGCTCCACCAAATTTGTGTTGGACGGTTGGTTGTCATTGATGTCAATCCTCAGAGTGTTTGATATACCCCAGAGTTGTGATCGAGATTGATGGTGAGTAAGTCGGCATTTATGTCAACATGAGTGGTTGATGTCAGCAGATGTGTTGGGTGCATTTGATAAAGTCTACACAAAGCCCCGGAGGTGTGGTCATGAGACCCGCAGTTGTTCGAGGAATAAGTAAATGAAGGACAGTGAAAATGCAAGTAACACAATCATCAATGGATAGTCCTCGTCATTTCATTTCTGATGATATGTGGTATGCCACGTGGTTCCTCATGGTTGAGGAGTTATGGCCTTGTGAAGTTGGAGGACCCTGAAGAATGATCTAGAAGCCCCTAGAAGGTCAATAAGAAGTTACAGGTCATTCATTAAGGGTAAAGTAGTTGCAACAAGAATTTAATTAAGGGTAAAGTAGTTGCATCAAGAGAGTGTGGGTTAGCCCAAAAATAAGAAAAATGGGTAAAACAGTTACAAACTAAACCCTAAAGGAAGTCACTTGGAAAGTATAAATAAGACTTCAAGAGACTCCCATTAACACCTATTGAGCACATTGAATATCTTTGTTGTAAAGTTTTATGGGCATGTACTATTGAAAGATCTGAAGCAGTGAGTCTGAGGTAGCGGAGTTCAGTGAAGAGAGAATTTGCAGGATCCGAAGGGACGAAGTTGAGTTTACTATTCTAGAGTTTTCTTGAGGTTATCTGCGAGCTGCAGTGAAGGAAGAGCGCAGACATTCGTGAGTTGAAGACTCAGAGAAGTGCAGACATACATAGGGTTTAGTGAAGGAAAACATAGACCTATTGAGTTTATGAGGTATCTGTGAGTTACAGGTCAGCAAGGCACGAATGTACGCGGGTTGTAGTGGAGGAAAGTGCATATATTCGTGGGAAGTATAGGAGCAAGTCACAGATCTGTGAAAAGGCTTGTGGAAGCTTGAGAAGTAATTCTTGTACCAGGTTGTTGATGCCCAAGTTGGTTTACTCATTTGTTATCTGATACAACAAGGTGTCTATAGGATCATAGGTATGCTTATGTGTTAGTTTTTTAAGCTTATGCTTATGTTGTTATGGTACATGCTTGAAGCATGTCATGGTAGTGATTGCACATGGTACACCTTGGTGATGATATGACACATTGTTAGAAGCACATCTTGGATACTTGGAATATGGTTTGTTGTATGGTATATGAGTGATATGGCACATGTTTGATGGTATCTCTTGGTACATATTTTATGGATGTCGGAACATGCTTGAGGCACGTGGTTTGAGGTACATCTTGGTTACATGTTAATGGCATTGCCTTTGGTATCTTGTTGAGGCATTGGTATATGTTTGAGGCGCATCTTTGGTGCATGGTCTGAGGCATATTCTAGGTACATGTATGAGGTGCATGTCTTGGTGATGTTAGTACATGTTGAGGTACACCTTGGTGAGGTTATGGTACATTGATTAGAAGCACATATTGGTTATATTGGTATCTTGGTATTTTGGTTATCTTGGTTATACTTGAGGCAATTCATTGATGATATGTTGATGTGCATGGTTGATGTACATGGTTGATACATGGTATGGTACATGATTGGTACTTGGTATGGTGTTGATGTACATGGTTGATGGTTGAGGTACATGGTACAGGTGTTGGTGCATGGTTGATGCACTTGTTGTGATACAGGTTGTGGTACACGGTTGATGCTTGGTATGGTACAAGTTGATGGTTTGGTACATGCTTGGGTACATGGTTGAGACACATATCCTGTGATGGTATGTTGGTGATCTTGGTATATGCTTGGTAGAGACATGTGTTGGTGATGTTGATCTGCTAGTTGAGAGGTTCCTTTCGTGATCATGGATCTGGTACCATTGATGTTGAGTATTAGTGACAATGACAGGTTGGATACAGTGATAGGTTGACAGGTTACAGGTTGATGTGACAGTGGAAGCAATTGTGGTAGTGACAGTTGGTCTACATTTATATTTTAGGGTGGGGCAAGTAAAGGGGGTTGTATCCTCCCTCCAATTGGTGTTGGAGAACTCAAGGAGTTGGAGCTTCCTTCAGGTTGGAGCCTGAGAATCACGGGGTTGTATACTCCTTCTAGTTGGAGCTAGATAATTCAGGGAGTTGTAGCTTCCTTCAGGTTGGAGCCTGTAAATAGGGTGTCGTAGGCTCCTTCCAGTTGCAACTGGAGAATTGGGAAGTTGTTGCTTCCAATGAATTTATTCTTGACAATATATAAGAAAGCATTTTGTGGTTTTCTCCCATTTGGGTTTCCACGTAAACTCTAGTGTACTATGCATTTGATGTGATTTTGTTGATGTGATGTTGCTTATGATTATATTCTCATGATATATTGAATGCAATCATAGATGATACATTGATGATAAACTGTTGAATATTATTGATAAAGTTAAAGAATATATATTGTGGTTAAATGTGGTAAAAGTGCTCATACCGATTCACCCCCCCTCTCATTATTCCAACACTTTGCAACAAGGATTACAAATTTTAAAGAATATATTCAAAAAGATCATGAGAATGGTGAATATTTCTACAAGGACGTTGTGGGTACATTCTCGGCCAAATTTTCAATCTTAAGCGATATCCAAAGAAGAAAGAAAAACCTTCCTTCAAATATCCGGATGAAACAAATTAATGCATGTTGGTTAAAGAGAATAAAAAAATTGAGAGAAATGATAAGTGAATTATATGCGAAGAACAAAAGAGGTGACTTATATTATTTAAGCTTGTTGATCTCACAAAATAACTTGATGGCTCGAGTATATTAATGGATAAAATACTTTCATCTAAAGAGAAATTGTTAGACCAACTTAATGTATTGAAAGTTGCATGGGCAAAAGAGTTCGCCGAATCAATATAATCCTCTGAGGAGGAAATAGAAAGGTGGCTTGTCATATATATCAACAGAAATGATGAGGTAGATGACACGTTGCACCAATTGGGCATGGACCTAAGAGAAATGGAGAATGAATTGTTCAAAATAAAGACAAGGCATGAGATCACGATGGCCTCCATGAGGAAATATATTGAATATTGGTTAAGAAAATCCTTAATAAAAATCACCGAGCCAGAACAACAAGAAATGATTGCAGCAGTTGTGCCACCTCAACCACAACAAGTGTCTACAAAAGAGGTACCTCCAAGCAAGTAACGAGTTCAGAAAAACTTTCCATCATAGTGAGTCAAGCAACCACCCTATTCCTTCCCTTATTATCATTCTTCTACAATCATTTGTCATATTTCCTTCCATTTCCCAGTAATATGTGAAACTTAGGTTGATCCTTGATTGTTCTTCTTGTGTCTTCTAGGTCTTTTCATTTCATGGTCTGCAGGAGCCCCATCCCAATCCTCTTTGAAACAAAAACACAAATCTTTTATTTCAAAACATTATCCTTGTATTTTTTAAAGACATATATTATTTTTTGAGGTTCCGAGAGAACTATTTTGGGATATTACATCATTGCAATCTCAAAGACTTTGATCCAAGCATGAGATTTCCAATGTGTATCTATCATAATCTTTTTTGTGTCTAATGAATTGATCATTTATATTTCTTTACCATATGCGGTCCATATTTTCTTACTTCCTTTCTTTGAATATTGGTATTGTCTTGATAAATGTTGTGATGGAAATGTCATCCTATTTACTTTCATATTGTATTGGTTTATGAATCTTGTAATATATTGTAAATAATTTCTTTCACAAGATACTTGGTCATGTCTCAGGTATTCTTGCATGTGATTATTTATTTCGAATAAGTCTGGTCTTTCTCAGGCATTGTTTACATTTCTACATGCAATTAAAAAGTAGAGGAGTACCACCTCTTAAAAAATGCACGGGGATTTTCTCCTCATGAGTATGATTTCAAGACCGTAAAATAGTGTTTTAGATCAACATTTTTGGTGACCATACTAGGGAGAACAAAAGGATGGTTTCACAGATTAGAATTTTGATGACTCAACCAAAACCAAATCAACCCCAGTTACAAGTAGGACTTAGAAATCAAGGAAGCATTTTGCATCAACTCTATGATTTAGTGTTAACAACAACCAAGAGTTGTACTGAACTTGAATGGTCTTGGGAAATCCTTTCTAGAGAAGAAGAAAGCGCAATAGTTTTGATACAAAGAAGACAACGATGAATTCAAGAAAAATTAGAACCTTTTAAAGGTCCACTAACGAGAAGTAAAAGTAAGAAACTCTTGCTCTACAAGGTTGATCAAAGTTCAAATTCAGAAATAAGTGAAACCCTAACCATGGGAGACTAAGAAGAATGAAGAAATAAAAATCCCAATGAATAAAGGGAAGAAAATAATAGACAAATAAATCCAAAAAGAAGGGCTAGAAATAGCCCACTTAATTTACATGTAGAACAACACACCTTTTCAACATTACCTCAAGGAGCCTTGCGTATATTCTTGGGTGATGGGGTCATGGACCCAAGAAGACATATGGATCAGTTTTTGAGTGTTTGGGATATACATTTGATCGAAGAATGTGATGATGTCATGGTCAGAGTCTTTCTACAAACCTTAATAGGTCCAACTTATGAGTGGTATATTTCCCTACCCACTCAATCAATAGGCTCATTTGATGATTTGGAAAACATGTTTTTGACCATGTATGCACCTCTTGTTGCATACCATACTCTTCTCACCTAGTTTACTCAAATTCATCTCAAGAAAGGAGAAAGAATAAGAGATTTCGATCTACGATTCTTTAAGACTTTAAATCAAATTCCAGAAGAACGACAACCAAATGCTCATGTTTTATTTGGGTGTTATAAAAATGCAATGCCTACAAATGTAAATTATGCAATTAGGTATTCACAAATAAATGATTTAGATGGATCCATTTAGAAGGCAACAAAGATGGAAAAATTTATGCTAGAGACCAATGTTGATCCCAAGATCATTCTTGGGAAATACAAAGACAAATGAATACTCTTGCCATATCACATCAACGACCATCTACTTAAAGAACTATTTAAAATTGAGGAACTAGTGGAGGGATCCTCCAAGGGGTTCCTCCTAATGTCATAAACAATCCAGCAGTTGCTCAGGAAACAAGACAACAAATAGAGATTGCTCAAATGATCATAACTATCAGACAAATGAAAAATGAGATTATTAGGTTGAAAAGAGGTGATAATATTACTCCACCTAATCCAAACATAAGAGGCCCAATACAAGATCCAAGAATAAAAAATGATAGAGTTGAAGAACATAAACCAAGAGCACCAAGAGTGTCAAATCATTCTTCTACAATAATTTGTCACATTTCCTTCCATTTCCCAGTTGTTATCACTCCAAGAAACCCCTTAGGGTTGTAGGCTAAGAATGCTTGGTAACTTAAGAAATTGATAAGCAAAGTATGTGGACCAATGGGATAACTCAAGGGCTTAATGAGAAGAACAACTTATCATGCATCCAAATGAGCCAGTGCTTTTAGAAACCAATAAGTCCAGGATCTGATGAGTGAAATGGGATATGAAGAATACTATTCTAAATAACCAAGTACATTAACATGCGGGGTCATACAAGATAGTAAGAGTTCATTCAATTCAAATTTATGAGCTAAATAAAAAGATGACAGTTCTTAATAGTGAGAGCTAAAATTGAATCAAATTACGAACAATGTAGCAGAAAATATGACAATGGTATCAAAGAAGATTGTCATTCATATCAAGATAAGAGTCTTAGTACATATGCCAAATTGTGTGGAAATGGAACCCCCAGTGCTCCAAATGTCTTTGGCTTTATAGCCTTACAAAGATATAGAAATCTAGATCCTTGAAAGATGGATCAAAGTTACTAAAAATAGTCAAATCAAAGCAGATATGGCTGAAATTGTAGGATGAGATCCTATAAAATGGATCTAGAATGGAAAATCAAAACAAAATAGGAAAGGTCTTATCTAATGATCTCTAAAAATAGTAGATAGCGATGAAGTGTAGTTTTAGCCTCCAAAGGTTGTTTGATTTGGTCCTCAAAAGATAAAATTCAAATTGGGTGATGTATTTTGATGCCTATCATTTGCCCTTGAAAATGACCAAATCTAGTCAAAAATCCCTTTTGACTTTTCATCTCCAAGGATGGCCTTCATATTTGATTTGATAATTCATAACGAGCTTATTGAAAGAGATTTCAAACCATTCAAACCCAAAAATATCGTCGGGCAAAAATTCGGCTACGTAGGGCTTTCAAGCTAATTTGCCAAAATGCTCCTTGGTAGGTGAAAATTTTAGAGCTTTCACCCGACTAACTAGTTATAATTAAACGCTACTTGTTGGTGAAAGCCTTGATTTTGAAGAAATCAAATTTCCCTACCAGTCATAGAGAATTTGTTTGCATACTTAAATAAATTAGATTGACATCTACAAATCTAAGCTTTCAATGGTGCTCAAATCTGCATTTGGATTCCGATAATCTATTCAAACATTCCCTACAAGATTAGACATCATTATTTAAAAAATGCCAGTGCATCTTTTATCGCTAACAACTGGCTCAAACTGGGATGGAGACCTATCTGTGAGGTTTCCAAGAACCTAGCTGACCTTGTGCCTTTAGTATTGGGCATGGAGTCATTCATCCTTTATAATTGCTCATCTCCTATTTCTGCATGTGATTTATATGAGTTTTTACCACTTGAAGCATCGCCAAAATGCACAACCATTTCACTTTCCTCTTCCATACCTTTGCCAGTTTGAAATTTCACAATATGATGACCATCGTTAAGCAAGTCCACAAAAATTCAATGTTTTCAACCAAGGAAGTAGGCTTGGCTATGACCTCTAAATTTTCAAAGAAGATGAGATATTTCCAGCTTCCCACTAATGTATCTATATACCATCCTTAGCTTTCAAGCGCTTTTTATTGCTTTCACTGACTAACCATATGAGTTAAGTTGGTTAATTTTAATTGAAAGCGCTGTCCTCTTCTTGGTTGTAAAATTGCCACAATGTTGGTGAAAGCTCTTCCTTGTTTAATTTATTCTCCCACGCTGATAAAAACAAGTAAAATGCACCAGCAACATGCAAGCATCTCAAATGCACATATCTAATCTCTCTTTGATGCAATATTCCAACAGATGCGTTTGATAAGGTCATTCATGGCGTTCCATATATGAATATCTTCCTCATCTTTCACATATTCTTCAAGTGAAGAGTAGGCAAAATAGCCCCTTGGCTTCAACAACCTGTAGAAATCTAGCAGCAATATACCATCCCTATGAAGCTAATCAATTCTACACCTGGAACAATGAGTAATTCAAATGGACAATGTCTTTCATAAGGCTTCATGACCCCCCAAATTTAATTTGAGCTCGAGTTTATAAATAAGGTTTCGATCCAAGAATGGAATTAAATAAAGGTAATGAACCTTTCAACTCCTTCCTATATGGACTGAATGCTTCGGTCCCAAACCATTTTACATATACATCAGCAAAAAGCTATGAAATATCTGGCACTGGACTTTCCTTTAGGGGCAATTGCATGATTGACTTGTTTTAAATAACAAAACAAAATGTCTTAGCTTATTGGAAAGGAGATTCATTAGAATCCTAAGACATAAACTAAAACTAATGTATTTGTAAAGGCTGTCGAATAGCTGAGTTTGTTGATGTCGAATCTCCCTTTAAATCTAGATATGATCTTCATCTGTTTATTAACTACCACATGCTTTTGAATGCCTGATAAAACTCCTTGAAATATGGAATTCATTTAACTCTAATTTCCACCTATGTATTTACTGCCACTTGTCTCGGATGCATGATTAATGTTCTAAATTTGACGAGCTATAAGATTCCAAGGCATTGAAGTTGTAAGATTCATCAACTTCTACCCAAAGACACAGGTTTTGGAAAAATTAGAAGCTCATCCTCTCATATACAAGGCAAATGCCCATCTGATTCATAAGATTTGGTATAGCGTCTTTTATATGATTTTCCACTAGGAAATATGACTTCTGGACTGTCCCATGCTAAATCAAATGTCACAATCTTCTTTCCGTGAGGTGGAACCGCTACTGAAGACACAACAACAACATCAATTTAATCCACTTGTTCTGAAGGAGGCGAAGGTGTTCCACAAACATTTTCATCAAAAGACCCATGCTCTTATCTAAAAATAAATAAATCTTTCTACGGTCTTCAAAATCTTAGAAGGTTGTAGTATTAGATATCCATAGAGGTACGTGTGAAAGTCGAGTTTTCATTATTAGTAGAGAAAGACAACATTTTTTTTTTGCCAAAACATATAGCCAATTCAATCTTTCATACGCTTTAAGACTTCAAAATTAAAAATGAAACTTGATAATAATGCCATTAATTATCATCTATGGAACTGGGGCCTTCTCATAGCATTTGGATTAAGAAAAATTGGATCAGTGCAAAATTTGTAGCGTTAACATACGTTTGAGGGTTTCACCGGCTATTCAGCACTACGATCGCTAGTTGGTTGGTGAAATTTACGCTTCACCGGTATGTTAAATTTCACCTTTAGTGGT
The DNA here is from genome assembly GCA_010110895.2 of Picea sitchensis. Lineage (NCBI taxonomy): Eukaryota > Viridiplantae > Streptophyta > Pinopsida > Pinales > Pinaceae > Picea > Picea sitchensis. Next base: position 118,935 of record SNQJ01S0022540.1, read on the forward strand.
AGAAAGTTATGTAGTCCAAATATACGAGGAAAATAAACATTTTATGTTGCCATGTATAATCTCAAGTATTCATGAGCTAACCACAACCTGCAACTTGGAATCTCATTTAAAATATGGTGTGGGATGTGTACAATGATATAGTATTTCGATCCAATGAAGATAGTCAAAATAGATCCAAAAATAAAAGATGATCTAGAATTAAAGATCAATCTCATATCCTTTAAGAGTCTTGATCTTTCTCGACCTATGATGTGTGCAAATAGCCTTCCAAGTCTTGTAGATATGCTTTGACCATGATAGAATCCAATTTGCTATCTTTATTCACACAAATGGTATTTACGCCACGATGAAAATGAAATGCTCGGCGATGACTTATTTCCTACTAATTAACCTTATTTCCTACACTATTCTACTCTAACCAAATCTGCAATCAGGTTAAGTAAATGATGACTTCCACAACATCCATCGAGCAACTTCAAAACCATTATGACTTTATCTCTATCACTGCTTGATAGAAAATAACTAAAACATATCAGAAAGTCATACTCACCCACGGATATTGATGAATGAATGAGATCTAGAACTTGCAGAGGGTATGAGATATATAATTCTATCAAATCACCCACCGGATCTTTAAAATCAAGATCAGAAACATTATGGTTTATGAAAAAAGGCTGCCCTTCCATGAATGGCTCTTTGTTTGTAGACAGATGTCTTCCTTGTTGTCCCAAAGCGAGCTGAGCTTGTTGCTCTTCTTTTCCTTCACAAAAAATCAATGTTGAATGTAGATTGCTTGATCTTTGTTGGGGAAAATAAAAACTGAAATTCTGATATGAACCTTTCTTCTCTTCTTCACCATCACTCTCTTTGAATCTAGCGCAAACTTCCCGGTTCTAAATCTGAAGTTGATATTAAACTCTATAGCATTCTTTGCAAATCTGAAACTATCTGGAGAGGGAACTTCGGCAAATATTGAAAAGTCCTTACACGGGCTCATATGCTTTCATGTTGTTCCAAAGCTTGTTTCAAGCTCTCATAACTCTTCCGTGCCGAGAATGCGAGGTATCTTGACATTAAGCGCTCGTACATTTACAAATTTTCCAAGAAATCTCGATCTTTCGGATCCTTGAGAAGATGAATGTTTCCTAGAGCTTCTTGAGCATATTCAAACAACTAGGTCAAGGATGAAAACTCTCGTTCTAGTAGAAGAAGGACAAGATCTGGATGAAGACCCATGACATAATATATCATGGCGGGCAACTGTCTCTGTAGGCCGACCTCCAAAGGCATGTCATGATAAAAACGATAGAAACTTTTGTTGAAAACAGGTAGGGCTTCATCCTGCTCTCATTTCAAAACATAGAAATCGACAAGGTAGGAATCTAAAGATTTGTACTTGCCCCAATAACGAGGAAAACGTGCAGAGAATTTGGTCCAAGGAGCCAATTCAGATGTCTCTGGAATTTTAAACCGTGACATCTTTGATCGAACTTTGGGAAAATCTCATGATGTCACATCTTCATGACAATTTAGCTTGATCAACAAAATCCAAAGATTCCGGTATCTCTCTCTCGGTGAAGCTTGATTCTCTCAAAAACCAAAGGGAGATATTCATACTTGATCAATGTCGGGATAAGGATGAAGAAGAGGCGGCTTTAAAGGAAGCCGAACATTTTCATCCGGATCTTAACTTGAAATATTGTGGGTTGCTCACGAGAGATGGTAAGTTGTTGACAAGATTCAGAAATTATTGTAAGAGGGGTTGAGATCTGGGCGGGGTCTAAAATAATTTCTATCTTTTCAAGGTCGCATAGCTGTCCAGTTACGAAGCAAAAGAAATCTGATTGGTCATCTTTATAGATAAGGTTGAGGAGTGAACTACGAATCTACATTTATAATCTTGGGGCTGCGAGTTTCGTCTTTAGAAGAGGAATATATACAAGAAGGATGATGATTTTCTGAATATATAAAACATAAAATGATTCTCTTTCATGCTTTTCCTTTCGCATGTAAAGAGGTGATAAAGAAATACAACGGTTCATGAAGCAGACTAATGAGCGATGCACAGATTTTGATTTGAGGCTCTTCATCTTTTATCAACAGGATCCTCCCGATTGGAGTCTTTGAGCGTGGAGTCGCCAGATAGATGCCCTGAAAACCAAATAATGTGTCCACCCTTTGTCTATCATCAAAAGATGAAACTATGTCGTCTCTTAGGAAAGCTTGCTTCATTCTCCGTTCCACGGCAACGACGCCAATTTGTATCACTCAAAAACTCCTTTTAGGGTTGTAGGCTAAGAATGCTTGGTAACTTAAGAAATTGATAAGCAAAGTATGGACAGCAGGACTAACTCAAGGGCTTAATGAAAAGAACAACTTATCATGCATTAGAATGATCCAATGCTTTTAGAAACCAATAATCAGATACAGTGTTTGAAATGGGATATGAAGAACATTATTCTAGATAACCAAGTACATTAACATGCAGGGTCATAGAAGATAGTAAGAGATCATTCAATTCAAATTTATGAGCTAAATAAGAAGATGGCAGTTCTTAATAGATGAACTAAATTGAATCAAATTAAAGAGCAATGTAACACATGAGAAAAACTGACAATGGTAGCAAAAGAAGAATATCTTTCATATCAAGATAAGAGTCTAAATACATGAGCCAAAATATATCCAGGATTGAACCCCCCCCAAGACCCTTATAAAATATAGGCATTTATAGCCTTACAAGATGAAATCTAGATCCTTGAAGATGGATCAGATTTACTAAAATAATTAAATCAAAGCAGATATAACAAGTGTAGGATGGGATCCTATAAAAATAGATCTAGAATGGAAAATCAAAACAAAATAGGAAGGTCCTATTTAATGATTTCTAAAAATAGAGATTGTTTGATGAAGTGCAGGTTTATCCTCCAAGAAATTTGTTTTGATTTGGTCCTCCAAAGATAAAAATTCAAATTGGGATGATGTCATTTGATCCCTATCATTTTTCCTTGAAAATGACCAAATCTAGTCAAAAAATTCCCTTTTGACTTTCATCTCAAGAATGGCCTTCAGATTTTGATTTGATATTCATAACCAGCTTATTGAAGATTTCAAACCATTCAAACCGAAAAATTCTTGATGCGCTTATTGAAGAAGATTTCAAACCATTCAAACCCGAAAAATCTTGATCTGGGCAAAAATTTGGCTATTCTGGCCGTGACAGAATTTCACCAACTAATTTACCCGAAAATCTGCTCCTTAGCTGGTGAAAGGCGGAGCTTTCACCAGCTAACTAGTTATAATTCTGCCTTTTGCGCTGGTGAAAGAGCAGATTTTTTTAAAATCAAATTTCTCATTCATAGAGAATCTGTTTTGCATACTTAAATAGTCGATTGACATCTACAAATCCTAAGCTTTCCAATGGTGCTTTCAAATCAGCATTTGGATTCCGAGAAGCTAGTCAAACATTCCCTACAAGATTAGGCATCATTCTTTCAAAAATGCCATTGCATTTTTTATCGCTAACACCAGTAATATGTGAAACTCAGGCTGATCCTTGATTGTTCTTCTTGTGTCTTCTAGGTATTTTCATTTCATGGTCTGTGGGAGCCCCATCCCAATCCTCTTTGAAGCAAAAACACAAATCTTTTATTTCAAAACATTATCATTGTACTTTTTAAAGACATATATTATTTTTTGAGGTTATGAGAGAACTATTTTGGGATATTACATCATTGAAATCTCAAAGACTTTGATCCAAGCATGAGATTTCCAATGTGTATCTATCATAATATTTTTTGTGTCTAATGAATTGATCATTTATATTTCTTTACCATATGTGGTCCATATTTTCTTACTTCCTTTCTTTGAATATTGGTATTGTCTTGATAAATGTTGTGATGGAAATTTCATCCTATTTACTTTCATACTCTATTGGTTTATGAATCTTGTAATATATTGTAAATAATTTCTTTCATAAGATACCTGGTCCTGTCTCAGGTATTCTTGCATGTGAATATTTATTTCAAATAAGTCTGGTCCTTCTCATGCATTGTTTATATTTCTACATGCAATTAAAAAATATAGTACCACCTCTTAAAAAGAGCATGGGGATTTTCTCCTCATGAGGCTGATTTAAAGACCGTAAAATAGTGTTTTAGATCAACATTTTTTGTGACCATACTAGGGAGAACAAAAGGATGGTTTCACATATTAGAATTTTGATGACTCAACCAAAACCAAATCAACCCCAGTTACAAGTAGGACTTAAAAATCAAAGAAGCATTTTGCATCAACTCTATGATTTAGTGTTAACAACAACCAAGATTCATACTAAACTTGAATGATCTTGGGAAATTCTTTCTAGAGAAGAAGAAAGAGCAATAGCTCTGAGACAAAGAAGACAACAATGAATTCAAGAAAAATTGGAACCTTTTAAAGGTCCACTAACGAGAAGTAAAAGTAAGAAACTCATGCTCTACAAGGTTGATCAAAGTTCAAATTCAGAGATAAGTGAAACCATGACCATGGGAGACTAAGAAGAATGAAGAAATGCAAATCCCAATGAAGAAAGGGAAGAAAATAATAGACAAATAAATCCAAGAAGAAGGGCTAGAAATAGCCCACTTAATTTACATGTAGAACAACACACCTTTTCAACATTACCTCAAGGAGCCTTGCCTATATTCTCGAGTGATGGGATCATGGACCCAAGAAGACATATGGATTAGTTTTTGAGTGTTTGGGATATACATTTGATCGAAGAACATGATGATGTCATGGTCAGAGTCTTTCTACAAACCTTAATAGGTCCAACTTATGAGTGGTATATTTCCCTACCAACTCGATCAATAGGCTCATTTGATGATTTGGAAAACATGTTTATGACCATGTATGCACCTCTTGTTGCATATCATACTCTTCTCACCTAGTTTAATCAAATTCATCTCGAGAAAGGAGAAAGAATAAGAGATTTCAATATACAATTCTTTAAGACTTTAAATCAAATTCCAGAAGAACGACGACCAAATGCTCATGTTATATTTGGGTGTTATAAAAATGCAATGCCTACAAACATAAATTATGCAATTAGGTATTCACAAATAAATGATTTAGATGGATCCATTTAGAAGGCAACAAAGATGGAAAATTTTATGCTAGAGACCAATGTTGATACCAAGATCATTCTTGGGAAATACAAAGACAAATGAATACTCTTTCCATATCACATCAACAACCATCTACTTAAAGAACTATTGACAATTGAGGAACTGGTGGAGGGATCCTCCAAGGGGTTCCTCCTAATGTCATAAACAATCTAGCAGCTGCTTAGGAAACAAGACAACAAATAGAGATTGCTCAAATGAGCATAACTATCAGCCAAATGAAAAATGAGATTATTAGGTTGAAAAGAGGTGATAATATTACTCCACCTAATCCAAACATAAGAGGCCCAGTACAAGATCCAAGAATAAAAAATGATAGAGTTGAAGAACATAGACCGAGAGCGCCAAGAGTGTCAAATCCTAATGCCATCGTATTAGAAGAAATTTTGGAAGAAGAAATCTTTGAAAATTTTGATAAAGAAGGAGATATGATACATAATGAGGTTCTAGAGTCAGTACAAATGGATGAAGGCACATCATATTTTTACATTTTTTATGAAAAAGAAGATCCATATTATTCACAAGATAATGTCGTCTATACTATATTACAAGTGAATAAATTCAAGACAAAGGAAACGCCTAAAAAGGAAAAGGTGAAAATAAATAATGAAGAACCAGTAAAGAAACAAACAACTGCTAAATAGACATAGACTCTACTATAAATGAATTATATAGAGAAAGGAAGAAAAAGGAAGATTCATTGGCAGTGGTCACATCTCTTTTCAATATAGAGGATTCTCGAGGTCAGAGCACTTTTCATCTAAAAACAATCTTCTGGCCTTCAATACCAGATAACCAAGAATATTTAAAAGTCTTTGAAAATGATGAGCATGTTGTAAATTATTCCCTAATAATGATTCCATGACTTCTAATGATTCAGAAGAAGATCAAAATCCTCAGAAGGAGGTGTATAATCAAAATCTTAAACCTACTCCCAAGAGCTATGTCAGTTTGGAATCTCTTTTTACAAGAGATGACCAAACAAAGATTCCAAATCTACTAGAAGAATTGTCTGTCAGAAAGGTTCAAGAAACACAAAAGAAAAACATTGGTACTCCTGATTTTCCAAAATACATAAATTTGGGTACCAGTTGCACTATTGAAGAAATCGATCAATATGCCCAGCTTTTCAAAGAATTTCAAGACATCTTTGCTTGGAGTTAGGATGACTTGAAATAATAAGACAAGTCCATATTTCAGCATGTCATACCTCTAAAAGAAGGATCAAAACCTTTCAAGCAAAAATTAAGAATGATTAACCTCAAGATAAAGCCTCTAGTGAAGAGAAATTGAGAAATTAAAGAAGGTTGGTATAATTTTTTCTATCAGACATTCAAAATGGCTATCAAATCTTGTGGTAGTGAGAAAGAAAAATAGTGAAATCCACCTTTATGTTGATTTCAGAGATCTTAATTGAGCGAGCATAAAAGGTAATTACCCACTGCCAAATATGGAGATGCTTCTTCAGCAGGTCATCGGTTATGCATTAATTTCTATGTTAGATGGGTTTTCAGGATACAATCAAGTTCTTGTGGCAGAAGAAGATAGATCGAAAATAGCATTCATAACACCATGGGGAACCTATGCTTATGTTAGAATTCCATTTGGATTGAAGAAAACATGTGCAACATTCCAAAGAGCAATGGGTCACGCTTTTAAAGGTTTCATTGGAAAGTTTATGGTATATTGTCAATATGACCTAACAATCTATTCAAAATTAAGAGAAAAATATATCAAGCATCTCAGGCGGTTCTTTGAAAATTGTAGAATATATGGAATATCTTTAAATCCTAAAAGGTATCCATAAAAGAATGAAAACTACTAGGCCATATTGTAAGCAAAGAAGGAGTATACATTGATCTAGAAAGAGTCAAAGCAATAAATGACCTAAACTCTCCAACATCAAGAAAATGAGTACAATATTTATTTGCAAAGATAAATTGTGTTCGACGTTTTGTCCATGATTATGCTACCATTGTCAAGCAAATAAACAAGTTGTTAAAGAAAGATCAAAAATTTGAATGGAAATTAGATATTCAAAAAGCCTTCACAGAAATCAAACATGCCATTACTACGGCCCCTGTGCTTGTCAGCCCTTATTTTGATAAATAATCCATATTGTATTCATTTGCTTCAGAAGAAACCATTGCTTCTATCCTAACTCAAAAAAATCAGAAACTGGAAGAACTCCCAATTGCTTTCATGAGTAAAACCTTGTGTGATTATGAATTAAACTACTCAATCATTGAGAAACAAGCTCTTTCCTTAGTTAAAGAAATTTCTCATTTCATAACATACATTCTATCAGCTCATATCATTTCTTATGTCGCACATTCATCTGTAAAAATGCTTCTCAATCAACAACTCAAAGAAGGAAGATGGGAAAATTGGTTGGAAAAACTTCAATAGTATGATCTGGACATTAAACCTTTGAAAGTAGTCAAAGGGCAGGGATTATGTAAATTCGTGACTGGGATTGAAGCTTTGAATATCTCCCCCCCCAAATGGATTTGATGTTGTAATACTGGGAGCAAGTTTAGCAAATTCAGAATGGTATAAAGATATAATATTTTATTTGAAATATGTTCAATCCCCTCCTAAAAAGTCTTCTAAAGAAAGAAGAACCCTAAAAATGAAGACAAATCAATATCTCCTAGTATCTCATGTATTGTTCTGAAGAAATTTTGATGGTGTTCTATTACGATGCTTGGATCATTCAAAGTCGAGAGAAATACTTCAAATTTTCATAGTGGTGTTTGTGGTGGATATTTTTCACCAGTTGTGACAGCTCACAAAATCATTCGGGCTGGTTATTATTGGCCAACCATGTTCAAATATTCTTATGAGTTTATTTGAAAATGCATTCCATGTCAAATTTTCTCAAGAAAAATGAAAAGATTTGTGATGCCATTACAGTCTAAAATGGTAGAGAAACCATTTTTTCAATGGGGTTTAGATGTAATTGGTCCAATAAACCCCAAGTCTAGCAAAGACCACTCCTATATCATTACTGCAACTAATTACTTTACAAAGTATCAAGAAGCAATGGCTTTGAGAAACGTAAATTCATAGTTGTTAATTCATTTCTTAAAGAAAATGTTCTATCAAGATTTGGTGTACTAGAAAAATTCATAATAGACAATCATTCAATTTTTATTGGGTCAAAATTTACAAACTTTTGTGGAGAATACGAGATCATCATGGGTCAGTCATCCAATTATTATCCACAAGGAAAGGGTTTGGCAAAGTCAACAAACAAAACATTGACTCAAATTATCAAGAAGACAATTGAGGCCAACCACAAGAATTGGCATAACAAGTTGATAGATGCACTATGGGCAAGTCGTCATACTCCAAAAGATAGTATTGGACATTCTTCGTATACTTTGGTGTATGGGAAAGAAGCAAGATTACCACTACATTTGGAATTGAATGCCCTTGCACTCACTACAGGGGTCCAAGAAAAAGAAGAAAAATCATCGTTGCAAAAAAGATATCACAAACTTCTACAACTTGAAGAACAAAGGGAACAAGCAATATTGGCAGTGAACAAAGACAAAAAGCGGTCAAAAAATACTTTGACAAGAGCACTACTTCAAAGGATTTTCAAAAGGATCAATTAGTTTTGTTGTGGAACAAAGCAAAACAAAAACCATCCTTCCACACAAAATTTGAAGCTATCTAGATTGGCCCATATCAGATCGAGAAGGTTATTGGTTACAATTCATATTTGTTGAAGGATATGAAGAGAATAATTCAACCGTTGCATGTAAACAGACAATATCTGAAACATTTTTTTCTGTTGAACCTCCTAGTAAAAAACTATATATAATCACTCTTAGTACTCCTTATTAGATACCCTATTAGTTCTTTTCTCTTTTTCTTTTCTTTTTGACTCCATTTTCCCAATGGAAGAAGATTATGGATTCTCAACAACCCATAGGGGGTCACTATCCCACAGTTGGAGCCAGATGTTGATCCACATTCATGATCAATATTTGTACATACTTATCCTTAAGATTTTTTTATTTTTTTTTCTTCTTTAATCTCCTTACTTAGTTCCTTTTTCCTTTTAAAATATAGGTTGTAGGTCATACTACCATCAAATTTTCAAGTCCACGCACCCGCAAACCCTTGTATTTCTACTTAGTCTCTTTTCCCCTCTTTCAAATTTTCCAACACTTGGTCATTTTTCGAGTAATGTGGGAGTAGTGATGCGGGTGTACAACATGTCCCAGACCCACATTCCCATAGATCTACACACCCGCAATTGTGCTACCCGCAAATTGCACTTCTTACCTTTGCATCCCCCAAAACGCAACTTTTTACCTTTTCATACTTAGTTGTTTTTTTGCAATGTGGATGTGGGACGACTGACTATCCCATTTACCTTTTTACTATGTCTTCAGACTCACATGCCCATTGACCTGCAATCTCACTTTCTACAAAATGTACCTCTTATTTTCGCGACCCACAAAATCACCTTCTCCCATTCTTAGTCAATTTTCTTACTTTGAGTGTGGGGGGTGCTTTCACTTTTACCTTTTCATTCTCATATGCTCCCAGACCCACGTGCCCACCGACCCATAGTCCCATATCCTACATAATGCACCTTTTGTTCCTCGTAATGCACCTCCATACTTAACCACTTTTCATCTGCCACGACATCCCATCACCACTTCCCATCGCATTTATTTTCCCCTCCACGTCAGCCACCACTTGTGTGAACATAATGTCATTATTAAATTAACAAAGATCCCATAAGCCTTGTAATAAATTCAAAAATCTTGTCGTGCAGGCTGACAACTTTGAAATAAGAACTATGATGATTAAACTATCGGAGCAATACGTGGTAAATTAAATAATAACTATAATTTCAAGTAAGAGAAAGGAATTGTATTGCGGGGATACACTAAATACACTTGGGCATGAAGATAAATATTTCTAGTGGTAGTGAGCATACAACTACTACATCAAGGCCCTCACTCCAGCTGAAAAAAAGACGAACTTGGTTTGGACTTCAGGCATAGCCCTTGTTGGTTGTGTTCCAGAGGTAACATATTTTAGAGAGCTCGCTCTATGGTGTGCAGATAAATTCAATTCAGAGAAGAGAATAATTCATCTCTAAGGACATCAACTTATCTCTTTAGCTCCTTCAGTATTTACCATATTTCTATGGCTCCCTACATCTACCATGTGATTCAAGGGCGAAGAGGATAATGAATTCCTCAAACAACATAAAGGAGGAGAAAAATTCCTTAGTAAATATCTCGTTGACCCAAATAACAACACTAGTGCTTCCAAGATTGAGGTAAGTTCCTTGAAATACCCATACAAGGAATTTGCCTAGTTATTTGCTTATATTATTAACATGGAATCCACGACATTCACACCAAGAAATATCATCTACGTCCTTCACTTTGTTTTGCATGAAAATTTCATTATAGATTGAGGCCACGTTATTTCTAGTGAAGTCTCATTTCAATTGAGTAATTTGAGAAAGACCCGGAAATTTTATATGACATCCTATCTTATTTTTTCCATAACATATTGCCATGTGTTTAAATACTTGTCGAGGGAAATGAAGATTGATTTTAAGTTGGAACCAATCTTTGCCTAGTATCCAGCCTTGTGGAGACACAAAGCTCAATATTAATTTTACCCAATTCACAACAATCTTATTTCAAAGTTCAAAAAATTATTCTTTGGCCCTAATACGTCAAGATTATCACTCGAAGCTTCCACTTTTCATGTGGAGAAAAAAAATTTTGAACCACTGAAGATTACAGTATCATAAGGTTATTTGGTTGTGACGAGAAACCTTTCCTCCTCTCGTTTTATGTATCATACAAGCATTTTGTTGTAGAAGTTTGCAGGCAGTACAAGACCTGGGCTCACTTCTTCAACAGGAAGAGAAAGAAGCAATTCATTCCCTTGCCTTAGAAAATCGGAGAAATTATTGTAAAACACATATCCCATTTGGATGAATTTGAAGGTCATCTTGATCAACTTGGCCTAAAAGAAGTTGAACTTGTTAAGGGTTTCGACCCAAATGATATGTTTACTGCACATATGGCCTTAATTGGTTATTCTTCCTATTTCACCAAAATCAAATAGTTTAAGTAAGGGGGTGGAGATAATTTGAATCTCCCTAAAAATTCAACAAACCAAGCTTTTAATGACATGGAGGAATTAGTCAGTACCAATGAGGGATTATCGACAACATAGTAGAGAAGTAGTGGATATAAATCCCAATTCACCAACCGTGTCTCAAAAGAGTACCCATGTAAGAAAAAAACCTAAGAGCAATGGTATGAAGATGAGGAAAACATCGGCCAGAAGTTCAAATGGCGGTGGTGATAAGGACCCACCAAAGAAAATTCTTGAAAAAACTCATATTGTATATACTTCTGCCAAAATAAAAATTGATACACAAAAAACATGGTTAGGCATACATGAAACCCAAGAGAGCCCACAAGCTATGGATGTGGATGAGCTTATTGAAGAACCCAGTTGGTCTAAGAAAAGACTACTGGAAACCTGAGAAATCGTTGAATCGCTATTCATTCAGGAATCAGAGATATTCGAAGAGGAATTTGTAACTTTGCACCACACGGCCTACAATAGAGCATCTAAAAAATTATTAATTGATAAAATGAGCACAAAAAATAACAAGACATCCGAGAAATGGAAATCAACAATTGATTTCAATGGGGTTGCACCATCAAAAATTGTACAATTCCATGAAGCAACCAAAGAATCCCTGAAACAATTTGTCAACAACTTTGAAAAGAAAAATTTGGAATTAAAACAATGAACAAAAGAATTAGAGGGAGATTTAATTCCAAGACCTTTATTTCCAGAACCCTTGAATACACTTCAACCAACACTCACTTTAGAAGATATCCCGAAAAGAAATAACAAATGTCAAGTTTATCAAGTTTGTTGCAAGCAATAAGAAAATGTGTTGGAGGTTGAATGCAAAAAAGAATAGATGTGATTCAAGAAATTTTGGCGCTTGCACAAAGCTCCACCAACTTTGCAACAAGGATTACAAATTTTAAAGAATATCTTCAAAAATATCTGGAGAATGATGAAGATTTCTACAAGGATGTTGTGGGTACATTCTCGGCCAAAGTTTCAAGCTTAAGAAATATCCACATAAGAGAGAAAAACCTTCCTTCAAATATCCAGATGAAACAAATTAATGCATGTTGGTTAAAGAGAATAAAACATTTGAAAGAAATGATAAGCAAATTAGATGCTTTGAAGAAGAAAAGACGTGACTTATTATTTAAGCTTGTTGATCTCACGAAAGAACTTGATGGGTTGAGTTTATTAATGAATACAATACTTTCATCTAAAGAGATAGTGTTAGACCAACTTAATGTATTGAAAGTTGCATGGGAAAACGAGTTCACCGAATCAATATAATTCTCCGGGGAGGAAATAGAAAGGTCACTAGTCAGATACATCAATAAAAAAGATGAGGTAGATGACACATTGCACCAATCATGCATGGACCCAAGAAATGGAGAATGAATTGTTCAAAATAAAGACAAGACATGATGTAACGTCCCCCAACCCATCTAAGTGACATTACAGTGCAGAATACTCTTTAAAATGAAATTGTTGTTGACTAAATTAATTCATTTACCTTTAGTTGATTTCTTGTAGCTTGCAGCTACAAATTAAAAAAGATTTAGCTATTATCTACAACCATAAAAGAGATGCATCTACAACATGCCAATAATCAACATGAAATGTAGCTAAAAAACTCATTACAACAACATACAAATCACTTTCAAATACACAGAATGCATGCACAACAATTAAACACATAATTTAACATAACAACAAGATAAAACACTTATATTTTCACAAAAGTTGTGCAACCGTTTGCTTGGGATGGATGTTCCACCCAACCATAGATTGATTGTTCCAAATCTCAATAGCCAATCACCCTCGAGTTGAGGCTAGCAATCCATAAAAGAGGGTGGTCTCTCATAGTCCACTCACAGCTCATAAAACTCTCAAACCAACTGATAGTATTCTACAACTACCCCAATTTTCCACCAGCTCTCTTCCTCTTAACCTGTCCAACTCAAGGAATGTACCCCTTCACTGATCTTAGTCCCTCGGGCATCCCATTCGTTTATCAGGGTCTCTCTAGCACAGGCAGCTAGGAATCTCTCAGCTGGGAACTCAAGGGAAATTGTTGTTAGGAAAACTATCAGCAAACCAACAACAAACACTTGATGTTTTAGTGCAACTCGCCCTAGAGTTCACTCTTCAGGCCTGGAAACTTGGCTCTTCAGTTTTCCAGCTCTAATTCACTCCAATTACACTCCATCATGCTCTAGAATTTGCCCTCCATGGCCTCAAGCTCTATTTCTTGCTCTCCCCTTGTTCCCCATGCACAAACTTTACTAACTAAAACTTGTTGTTCCAACCCATACAAATTTTCTCTCTTTGGATTGCCTTTCTTGACTCACACTCTTCCCCAAGTTGATTGTACTCAACCCCCATGTGCTCAATAAATTTGGGATGTGACCACTCACACCCACCCTCTTACATGTATTCAATGATTGGCTTTGGGAACATTCAATCAGAAATGGGAAGGTTCATATACAAATAGTAAATTTAGGAAAATGGGTTAAATTAATATACATGGGTATTTCCCCCTTGGACCCCTCTTGGACATTATCCTAGACACTCTCCTCTCTTGTGGATTAATTCATCCCCCATATCTTGTCCATGTCCCCTTAGCAGCTGGCATCATATTTTTATTAATAAAATAAGGAAATGCAATTCACATATTACATTACTTTGGCCGTAGCCACACATTATATCTACATAAGCATTGATTTAACTGGGGATTATAGTGGGGATGTTACATTCCCTCTCCCCTATAATTGTGCTCTGTCCTTAGTGCACTCTATGTCAATATACATATCTACAAATTTACATCACAATTATACTTAGAAATAAAACTCTGCAATTTAACAACTCCAGCAACAACTCCAACCATAAACGCATGTTCCTCTCAACTCGCCAACCCAAGGAATGCACCATTTGTTTATCAAGGATAACCCAAGGGATGTACCATCTGTTTATCAAGGATAACCCATGGGATGTACCATCTGTTTATCAAGGATAACCCAAGGAATGAGCCATTATTTTATCAAGGTCCCCAACGCAGTTGGCTAGGACTCTGAGATGTGGTTCCAGAATTTCAGCCGCTCAAAATGGAATCTTGCATTCTGTCTTCTTCAAAACTGTCAAAAATTTGTGGATATTATGCTCGCATTTTCTTCATGCTCCCATGTAGCATCTTCAGGACTGTAGCAGGTCCATCGAACCTTTACCATCCCTATGGCTTTGTTCCTAACCACTTTGACTTTCTGATCCAGGATGTATACTGGTTCCACCCGGAAATCCCCTTCGTGCTCCACATGGATCACATTCCAATAAATTATGTGGTTAGAATCAGGAACATATTCTTTAACAATGACGCATGAAATACATTATGCACTCTCATGGATGCAGACAAATCTAACATGTATGCAACTGGCCCTATCTTTTATGGTATTTCAAAAGGCACACAATATCTTGCTGCCAACTTCGGGCCACTTCCTAATCTTATCGAACTTCTCTTTTCCTTTACTTTTAAGAACACGTGTTCTCCCACTTTAAAGTCTCTGAAAAATTTGTTCTTGTCTACATAAATTTTCTACCTATCATGGGTAGATTTTAAATTATGCTTTATCTTTGCCATCTGTTCTTCTATTTCCTTCAACAATTCTGGCCCAACAACTGCTATCTCTACTAGATTATCCAAACTCATGAGTGTGTTATATTTTCTGCCATAAAATGCTTCAAACAGACTCATTTTCAATGAGGCATGATACCCATTGTTGTAGGAAAATTCAACTAAATTAATATAATCTTCCCACTTTGATGGTTGATCCATCACATACATTCTAAGCATGTCTTCAATTACTCTGTTAGTCCTTTTTGTTTTCCCATCTGACTCTGGATGATATGTTGTACTAAGATTTAAATTTGTCCCAAAGCCCTTAATCAAACCCTTCCAAAAATTGGAAGTAAATTTTGGATCTCTATCTGAAACTATTGCCTTAGGAACTCCATGTAGCCTAACAACGTCTTTCATATAAATATCTACAATATTTGTGGCCTTGTGTGTAGTCTTTACTGGAATGAAATGTGTTTCTTTAGTCAATTTATCCACCACCACCAAGATGGAATCATGTTGCTTCACTGTTCTGGGCATCTTAGTAATAAAATAAATTGTAACTACTTCCCACTTCGATTCTGGAATGGGAAATGGTTGTAACAAACATGTTGGGTGTCTATGTTATGTCTTTACTTTTTGGCATTCTAGACATCTGCCTATGTAATTAGCCACTTTCTTCTTCAATCCTAGCCAAAAGTATTGGATTTTTACTGCTGCAATTTTTTTATGATATAATGGGTGTCCGACATATGGCACATTATGCATCTCTTTCAACACTGCATTTTTTAGCTCCCCGGAATTTGACACATACACCTTACCTTTGTACATGAGAACTCCATCTTCTTTCAGCTCATAATAATTAAATTTCTGCTGAAAATTACCTTGCTCTAATGTCTCCTTTATTTTTAAATAATTATGATCTGAATTTGTTACTGCAACAATTTCATCTTTCAGATCTGTCATGCACATGATAATGATTGCAATATACACTTCATGAGCTCTCTTGCTAAGTGCATCAACCACTTGATTTTCCTTTCCCTTTATATGCTTAATCTCATAGTCATATTCACTTAGAAATTCCATCCATCTAGTTTGCCTAGCATTTAGTGTTGATTGTCTAAACAAATGCTTCAGACCAGAGTGGTCTATCCTTAGCTCGAATTTCTTACCCATAAGGTAATGCCTCCACATTTTCAATGCATGTACAATCACTGCTAACTCCAAGTAATGTGTAGCATAATTCCTCTCATTCTCTTTTAATTTTCTAGACTCATAGCATACCACATGGTCCCTTTGACTGGGAACTCCATCGAATACTTCCTTGCATGCATCGGTGCACACAACAAAATCTTCGTTTGTATCTGTAATATTCAAGATTGGTGCACTTGTCAATATTCCCTTCAACTGTTGAAAACTCTCTTCACACTTGGAAGTCCATTCAAACTTCACTCCCTTCTTTTGCAAAGAAGTGATTGGACTTGCAATCTTTGAAAACCCTTTTATGAATCTTCGGTAATAATCGACAAGACCCATGAATGATCTTACCTCTGTCACATTCTTTGGTGTTGGCCATCCTCTAATGGCCTCTATCTTCTCAGGATCAACTTCTATTCTTGCTGCTGAAATTATATGCCCCAAGTAGTGAATCTTCTTTTGGTAAAAGATGCACTTACTTAGCTTAGCATACAATTTATGCTCTCTTAAAACTTGCAACACCATTCTTAAATGTTGCTCGTGTTCCTCTTGTGATTTGGAATAGACGAGTATATCATCTAAGAACACAATCAAAAACTTGTCCAGGTACTCCTTAAACACTACATTCAACAAACACATAAAAATTGTTGGGGCATTTGATAGTCCAAATGCCACTACCGTGAATTCATTATGCCCATATCTTGTTCTGAATGTTGTCTTGTCGATGTCTTCTTCCTTTATCCTTACTTGATGATAGCCTAGTCTCAATTCAATCTTCGAAAAGATTCTTGCACCTTTCAGTTGATCAAATAAATCCTCAATTTTGGGCAAAGGATACTTATTCTTTATGGTAACCTTATTAAGTTGCATGAAATCAATACACAGCCTTAAGTTTCCATCCTTCTTCTTCACAAAAAAAAGCGGGGCTCCCCAAGGTGACACACTTGGGCGTACATACCCCTTCTTCAAAAGTTCTTCAAGTTGCATCTGCAACTCTTTTAGTTTTGTTTTTCCCATTCTGTAAGGTGTCTTAGACACTGGGGAAGCTCCTGGCACCAAATCAATAGAGAAATCAATGTCTCTCTTTGGTGGAAATCCTACGATTTCTCTAAAAACATCTTCAAAATCCATCAAGATCTGATGGTCTTCAATGCTTGCCACTTTTTCTTTGGTTGTCTCCTTCATATGGGTTGCAAACATCTGACATCCCTTTTTGAAGCTCTTCTTCAACTGCATAGCTAAAATCTCTCTAACAACTATAGCTCTTAGAATGCCTTGAATCTTGCCTTGTTGCTCTTCCTCATCAAGACATGTGATTGTCTTGTTGTAACAATCTAGGACAACATGATTTTTTTCCATCCAATCCATGCCAATTAGACAGTCATATGAACCCAATGGTATGATGTTTACATCTACATTTGTTGTGTTGAGTCCATTCATGTATATTTGACAATATTTAACCAAATCATTGATTTTCCTCTTAGCCCCCGTGGCTAACTAAACTAACCAAGATTTCTTATGCTTACTTCTTTGCCAATGAAATCTTTCAACAATGTTAGCATTTATGTAACTATGGCTAGCTCCAAAATCAATCAAAATTGTTATGGATTGGTTGTCAATCTTACCTTCCACTTCAATCATGGGGGATTGATATTCAACTTTCTTGTTGTCCAAGGCTGCATAAATCCTTGGCATGCTTCCTCCCATGTCTTTCATTGTTTCAACCTCCTAAATGTTGTGAACAATCCCCATTCTTTCTCCTTTGTGAGGGCAGACCCTATATAAGTGATTTCCCTCAAATCCCCAACATTGAACAGGTGGTTGTTGCCTTGGCCTTTTCCCAAATGAATCTACATTTTTTTGCTCATTTTGGGCTTCCTAGCCATGTTGATTTGCTTGGGAGTTATTTCTGAAAAAGGGTGGCTTAAAACCTTTATTCCTTTGATCTTTTTTCCCTTTCATCTTGTCATTCCAAGCCCTTTGGAAAACCGGCCTTCCTTTGCTTTGCTCATAAAGGTGTTTTGATATCCTTATGGTTTCCTCCAAGGTCTTGGGATTATCATATTGAATCTTGTCACTATAGAAGGAGGGTAACCCACTTAGAAACCTTTGGATTTTGACTTTCTCAACCTTGATGAAGTCAACATACTTCAATAATTCAAAGAACCACTTCTCATATTCCTCCATTGTCATGGTTCCCAATTTGAGTTCAAATAACTCTTTCATATTTCTCTCATAGTAATGCTTGGACAAATATTTCTCTTGGAAATATCCTTTGAACTGCCTCCATGAGATATTCTTCTCATCAAGGTTCTTGGCTTGCTTAAGTTAATCCCACCACATCGTTTCCTTTCCTTGCAAGTGGTAGGTGGTAATTCTATCTTCTACCCAAGATGGGTAATCATGCAGCTGGAAATATTTCTTCATTTCCAACAGCCAATCCTCTGCCTCTTCTCCTTTCCTGTGCTTACCATTTAAAGTAGGTGGCTTGATTTTCATGAGTTCACCTTGCAAGATAGCTGTCTTAGACCTTCTTCTTTATCTCCAAACATGAGACACACTTGGGTTGCTCCCTCACCCTGAGCTTGCATGAGTTCTTCTAGTGGTTTGTCTTAGAGAATGATGGCACCTGCTCATGCTTCTTTACTACCTATCATTTCCATGATCATCCATTTTGCTATGGGATCTAGATGATGATACTTGTCTAGCACTAGTTGCTTGCTTGTGCAAGAATACTTGTTGACTTGCTTATGCAACATGTTCAAGCTCTGAAGTATTTCTTCCTGAGCCTTCATAATCCTTTCATTATCAGCATTGTAGCTCTGCACTTCCCTATGCAGACTTCTCATAGTGGCAGGCTCTTGCCTATCTCTTCTTCCATTTGACTTTGTCTCAGTATTCCCCATGTTGGCATGCATACCTATGATCTCTTCCTCATGGATGTAATATCCTTGAGCATCTTCCATGAATCCAGTCCTCATATAAGAACTAAATTTTCTTTATGTACCTCTAATTCTGCAAGAAATGTGCATATAATAATTATTGTTATAAATATGCACAGCATAAAACATTTCATCATATAGAATATAGAATATAGGTTATTTCTTCATCAAATTACGAAGGACACATTGCACCAATTCAAATTTTGACTTGCTTGATGCATTCCTCCCCAAAACAACTTCCCAATGACTGTACTCATGCTTCAATCTAAATTTTGAGTGAAAAGTTACAACTATTACATGCTCCAATTCCACTCTTTTTACAGCTACATAAATCTATTTATTAATTTATGAGAAATTTTATTGCCCAAATCAAAATTTTGGGTTGAAAAATTTCTTCTACTCCTCAATACCTTTCCAACGACTATTTGTTTTCTCAAATCCGAGCTCTGAGTTGAAAGTTATGGTCCAGAGAAGTTTAGGTTGTTTTTCTTAATTTACTCATGTATGCTATAGGTGTCTTATTTCTCTTCCTGCACATTTTCAGGTACCCATAACCGAAATATGACTCCACCACTAGCTTCTGTGGGTCATAATATTTCCATCGACTACTCATGTGCCCCAAATAGACTTTTGAGCATAGAGTTATGCCCTCTAGAAGTAATATTGGTGCCAAAATTTTACCCTCACTATTTTGGCTGTAACTTTTTCATACAAGTTCCATTTTGTGAACCGTTTAGCTTGTTGTATAGTTCTCTTCGAGTTATTTTACTTTAGTTGCACAGAAAAATTGTACCTTAGTACACTTTGGGTTTTGACTTGTTAAAAATGTCGTTTAGGGCCTCAAAAATCCCCCGCAAGTTAATGACCTTCAAAAATATGAAAATTTCGGAAAATTTCACACAAAATTCATTGTTTTAGTACTGTAACAGTCCTTTAAATCTCAATCATTGATCTCAAATCATGATACATAGCAACCGTTGATATGATATTATCGGCCATCGGTGATTGGTATCATCCTTTGGATGCGCAAAACATTTTTCCAAAGCTACCGATCCGACCGTCGGTCGTCGGTCCATTCCCCCCGACACCCGATATTCAGACAACTCTTAAACTGGTCATCGACGATATTTGTTGATGAATGAAAAACTCTCCTCTGAATCTGTCAATGCCCGACCACTGACCCATCAGTGATTGGCAATCCCTGATGATTGTCGAACACTTTCCCAAATTGGTCCATTTGACCATCGACCATGGGCCACTTCTGTTGGTTGACGTGGCATGACACGTGGATGTCGACGTGGCATGACATGTCATCCTGATGTGTTAACTTGGGTGACATGGCATGCCATGTGGATGTTGATGTGGCATGACACATAGATAATGATTTCATCATCTTCTTTCCCCCATCGACCATCGGCCAATTCTCTTGAACAACTCGAACACCTCGCCGACTTCCGTCGACGTCGAACTATCGAAACATCAACCATCAACGACTTCTTTTGCTTGACTCGAAATACTTCATTGAATTCGGCCAAGGTCTGACCATAATCCCATCATGTAAATGTGTTGAACCTACACATAATAGATCTAGATAGCAAATGACATACACAATTTGCAGAGAATATATGAGAAAAGAGAAGCACAAGAGAAAAAATGGAAGAATTCTCATTAACCAAATGAATGAATGATAATTTACACATGATATACTATGTATAACTTAACTAATGCGCACTAGAGGAAAAGCCAATGTGCCATAGTGGTGGTCTAGAGTGATCTGGACACACACCAACAATTACGGGAGTAAATTTCCACCTAGTCTAGTCTCTCAGGCAATTACGGGAGTGAATTGCCACCTAGTATGAGTTAACTAGTCTCTCAGTCTTCAGTTAACTAACTGAAACAGAGTGAAGTGAGGAGGAGATCAGAGAATCATGAGTAATTTTCTAGTATGGTGATGATCCCAAGGAAAATGCGCATTAGTTGGTGATGATCCCAATGTTGCATGGTGATAATCCCAATGTGGCATCTAGACTCCACTCAACTGATCAAACTGAAGTGTGAATTGAAGAGAATATTATCCTATAGGAATATTCTCCCTAAACTATAGGAGACTAAATAATGACTAATAAACATAGGGAAAACCTTAGGAAAAATAAATCCCAGGTGTGTGTGAAGTATCTCCAACACCCCCCCTGAAGATCACTATGGTGAAAATAAAGAATGGGTCCCAGAAACGAGGACATGTTAGGTACCCAAATACAAAAGATACATTGAAATAAACAAGGAAAGAGGGAAACCCTCATGGGAAAAACCCCCCTTCAAAGTACAATGTATGTAAAAAGAAGAACTAACAGTTATTAGGCAATTGTGTCCTTCACTCCAAGATGACTACGCAAAGAATGGAACTTCTGCTCAGTGAAGGTCTTGGTGAAGATGTATGCAGTTTGTTCTGCTGAAGGATATAAGTGTAGGTCGATGATCCCCTCATGTACTAAGTCTCGTATGTAGTGCATGTGGATCTCGATGTACTTCATCTGCTGCCTCTGAATTGGATCTCTGCATAACTTCAGAGTGCTCTGGTTGTCACACCAGATGAAGATCGCCCAATGAAACTAAACGCCCAACTCAGTGAGAAAATATTGTAGCCACATAGCCTGAATGGTTATGTTAACTACCCGTATGTACTCTTGTAACACCTTGTTTCCCCCAATTTGTAATTAATCATAAAATAGGAAATACCATGCTAATGCATCAGGACAATGTAAATGTATTATTGTTTGAGTTTCCAATAACTGACTGTGGGGGTGAAGCCTTGAAAGTACCGGCCATGATATCACTAGAGGAAGAATGTGAAAACTATACAAGAGGGTTCATATATCAAATAACCTCAAATCTCCCTTGATAAGGATGACAAACCTCCTTCGAATACCGAGGAAAGAAATCAGTTAATGAAGAAAGGACTAGTGGTTGAACAATCAACCACCCCCATGAATGGAAACATGGGTTGTCAGCGCGAAGTACCGTAGTGACCTGCAGACCTGAGCTTCCTTCTGACAGAAGGAACAGGATAGGTCAGAAAAACCTTCCAGGGTAAGGGGGATACAGAAGGGAGAGGAAACACGAGATGAAAGAGCATAAGCTCATAAGGGAGATGCTCCAGCAGAATCACGAACAAAAGGATGCGAGCTTGATGCTGAGGAGCATCTGAGAAACCTCGGAGGCCATAACCGAAGGAGAAAGCTCTGAGTTGCAGAGAATAGGACCCGAGCAGAAGCTGGGACAGAGACATAACTCCTAAGAACTGTGAGAACTCCCTGGTGATATCATGGCTTGGCACGGGGGTGGCCAGAGTGCTAAGAATGAATGCCTCTGAGCCTATGGTCAGGTGGAAGGATGAACACCCACAGTCAGTTGGTTGGCGGCAACCTGTAATAGATAAGTGATTTCCTACCCTGTGTAATTTAGCCGTAACTGTGTATGAATTGGTTATACTGTGTATGTTTCAGGAATTGTGCATATTTCTTAATGGATATATTGTATCTCCCCTATTTCTGCTTGATTGTATAACTAGGCCAGTAAGAAATTATATGGTTAGGAGATGATTTTATACTCGTAAATGCTTGTGTCCTGTGGAGGCATAAGCTAGAGTCACGAACTGTGTGTTTGTCGACCCTGGACGCAGTTTCATGTATGCATGCCAACCCTCCTAATTGTTTAGAGTCCCTTGGAGGACGAAGTTTGTTAAGCTTGGGAGAGGTAGTGCATATCGGCACAGGCTCTCTGCAAGGCAAACCGAACCCATAAGTCCTTAAGTCTTGGATAAGCTCAAGAAGGATCGCACCATTGTGTGCAAGAACCCTACATGGAGTGTAGAGGTCGAGAAACCCTTTAGAGTTTTCGGAGCATATGAAAGCTCAAGAGTGACAAATATATCGTGATCGAAATCGGATTTGAACCATTGGTTCAATTCGGGGAAATAGAGATGAGGATTTCCCCAAAGTCCTAAAGGGCGAATCGTCGATTCGCAAGGGAAAATCTGGACCGTTGGAGCCTACGTCCAGACAACCGGAGAAGAGTGTGTAGGAGAATAGATATGAACCGTCAGATCGAGCGCAGGGGATCGATAGTCGTCGGATCCAGAAAAGGCACACGAGGTTTAACTTGGTGCATGCAGGGGAGAGAGGACTCGTCAAAGTCCTGAAAGTCCCAAAGTATTCGTAACCATCCATCTGCACAGGACACGTGGCAGTTGGGTAGCATTTCGCTGACTCGCAACTTGGAGTGGTCAAAGGGTAAGACCGCACGATCTCACGATTCGCAAAATCGCGACATGATCGTGGTCATTGATCCATGAGTGATTTGGACCATCGGTTTAGTGTGAATAACTTTTGGCATTTTGGCATCCGGGAAACCAGAGGGCAAGACCCCTCATCTTCGCAAGTAGCGAAATCCTGGTATACGAAACCCTAATGCGCTCTATGGATGACCTGGTTTAGTGTGAATAAGTTTCGGCGTTTCGGCATCCGAGAAACCAGAGGGAAAGACCCCTCGTCTTCGCAAGTCGTTAAATCCCGATATACGAAACCCTGATGCGCTCTGTGGATGATTTGATTTAGTGTGAATAAGTTTCAGCGTTTCGACATCCGGGAAACCAGAGGGCAAGACCCCTCGTCTTCGCAAGTCGTGAAATCCCGGTATACGAAACCCCGACGCGCAATTAAGACTAAGTGTCTTTCAACACCCTTAAGCTCAAGAGAGATAGTGACTGTCATATCCAGATCAACGAGGGTCATTGATCTCATACACGAATTCCCATATCAGAATTCAGGGATTGGAGTGACAAGAGATTTGGAGTCGCTGCATCGTGAACTCCCGGTTCACGAAACTCCGAAAAGATCTGGACCGTTGGAACCAAATCATTAAGGATCGTTGGATCTCATACCAGAACTCGCGTATCAGAGTTCGAGGAATGGAGTGACCAGTGGTTTGGGTCACTGCATTTCGAACTCCCGGTTACCAAAATCCCAATACGGCTAGGACCGTCGAATCATAGGGAGATTCGCAGCCGTCGATCTCATCGAAGGTAAGATTTCGGGTTTAGGGGTTTGAAGAGTCGAAAGACTTGACTCTCTTGCATCGCTGAGTCGTGAAATGCGAAAGGAACCTCTTGGCTTGGCCTGTGGTCATAACCAACGATCACATGGAGGTGGATAAGGGAAGATCTAGCCTGCGCTAGGCCCCCGTAGGAATTCGGGGATTCTATCCCTTGAGGAAGAGCGAAAATTTTATTTTTTCCATAGTGGGTATGTGACAAATTGGTATCAGAGCATGGCTACAACACTTGGCCTGCTTGGGCTCATGTACAAGTCGCGTAAGGAGATATTGTTATCTACATTTTCTCTTTAAAGAGAAGGACTACAGAATGAAACTGTAATTTGGGAATTTCTACGGAATTCCAGCAAAGGAATTATATTGTTCCTTTGTCAAAATGATAACTACTCTTATAGGAGTAGGGATACACTGATCAATATTACTGATAAGACCTGAGTGTGAATAACAGAGGTGGAATAAATTGTGCTATGAAGTTGCACAAGCCAGAAAAGGGACATGAACTGAGTTGTTTTGTTATAGTGTGACGATGGCTACCTACTAAAGCAGTGTTGTTGGGTATTCTACCCTACGGACTAATAAGCTAGGGCTCTAAACT
>SNQJ01S0022540.1:152939-172445 GCA_010110895.2 Picea sitchensis
TGAGTTGCCAATAACTGACTGTGGGGGTGAAGCCTTGAAAGTACTGGCCATGATATCACTAGAGGAGAGAAATCAATTAATGAGGCAAAGACCGGTGGTTGAACTACCAACCACCCCCATGAATGGGAGCATGGTCTAGCTGCAGGAAGTCATCATAAAGTACCACAAGGTCTG
This sequence comes from Picea sitchensis, assembly GCA_010110895.2. Lineage (NCBI taxonomy): Eukaryota > Viridiplantae > Streptophyta > Pinopsida > Pinales > Pinaceae > Picea > Picea sitchensis. Next base: position 153,114 of record SNQJ01S0022540.1, read on the forward strand.
ATAGACCAGGTGGACCCAAGCTTCCTTCTGACAGAAGGAAGGTGACAATTATACACACGGAGGCAGGAAGAGAGGGAGACACCAGACAATGGCAGAAGCTCCCAAGGGAGAGGCGCAAAACTCTCTAGCGAATCACGAAGAAAAAGGATGTGAGCTTGATGCCGAAGAGCATCTGAGAAACCTTGCCGAGGCCACAACTAAGTGAGAAAGCTCTGAGTTGCAGAAAATAGGACCCAAATAGAAGTTGAAACAGAGAGAGAGGACCCTCGAGAAATGTGAGAATTCCCTGGTGATATCATGGCTTGGCATGGGGGTGGCCAGAGTGCTAAGAATGAATGCCTCTGAGCCTATGGTCAGGTGGAAGGACGAAAACCCACGGTCAGTTGGTTGGTGGAAACCCGTAATGGATAAGTGATTTCCTACCCTATGTAATTTAGCTGTAACTGTGTATGAATTGGTTATACTGTGCATGCTTTCAGGAATGTAAATGAATGCTTAATGGATATACTGTATCCCTTCTATCTCTACTTGGTTTTATAATTAGGCAAGTAAGGAATTATATGGGTCGGACATGACATGTTCTCATAAATTATTGAGTTATGTAGCATCTTAAGCGAGAGCCACGAACTGTGAGCTCGTCGACCTTAGGTGTAGTTGCATGTACGATGGTTTACTCATCTAGTCGATCTGATCCCCTTGGAGGACGAAGTTTGTTAAGATCATGAGAGGTAGTGTCGATATGCACAGGCTCTCTACGATCAAATAGAACCCTAGAACCCCTTGATGAAGTAGCATAGTAGTTGTGCTGAAGACTCTTCTAAGAGTCAAATCCAGGAGAAAGAGCGAAAACTTCTCAAGTCCTTCATAGATGACGAAGGTCAGGAAGGATAGCGAGTTGCAAATACTGAAAGAAAGTACCCTTACGTTTGCTAGATGAACGGACGAGATCCTTTCGTAGGATCTAAGCTTTGTTACGACCGCTAGATTGGAGGAAGGAATGTAGGCATTAATGCATCGACCCCTTTTAACCTTCGCAAGTAGTGAAGGAATCGGGACCGTAGATCTCAAGATCCATGGGAGTTACTTGGACCATCCATTTGTAGAGGACACGTGGCTGCCGATCGACATTTTGGCACCCAGGAAACCCAAGGGTAAGACCCTTGTCTTCGCAAGTCGCGAAATCCCGGTATGTGAAATCCTGAAGCAGTGTAGTGTGAATTGATTTCAACATTTCGGCACTCAGGAAAACCAATAGTATGGACCCCTTGTCTTCGCAAGTCGCGAAATCCCAGTATGTGAAATCCCAAAGCGGTGTAGTGTGAATTGATTTCGGTGTTTCGACACCCGGGAAACCCAATGGTATGAACCCTTCGTCTTCGCAAAGTTGGGAAATCCTGGTATGTGAAACTCCGAGTCGACTTAGTGTGAATAGGAATTTGGGGTTTGAAAAGGGAAGGGGACGACAATTCACTGTTCTCTTGTGTCGCGAAATCCGAAGGCTCAGGCGGACAGGTGGCACATCCCAGATGTAGGAGCCACGTGGATGACAAGTGGTACATCCTAGAACAGGGGTCACGTGGAGGTGACAGGTGGCGTGTTCTTGTCACAGGGAAGGAGTCAACACCTCATTGACCTATATCGCTTTTTGGGGTTTGGCATTCCAAAAGGTAAGGAACACTTGCAATGGGAATTATGAAGTCGTGAAACCCGAAAGAGATAGGCGTTGAGGCTTGCGTCCTAACCGAAGGTCACATGACACCGAGACAAAGGTGGAGCCGAATACCTTAGCCCATTTTGGATTTTGAGGTTTGAAGAGTCGAAAGACTTGACTCTCTTTCATTACGAACTCCCGGTTACCAAAATCCTGATATGGCCAGGACCGTCAGATTAGGGGGAGACTCACAACTGTCGATCTCCTCAAAGGTAAGATTTCAGGTTTCATGGTTTGCAGAGTCGAAAGACTTGACTTGCTTGTATCGTGAAGTCGCGAAATGCAAAAAGGCGCCTAGTTTTTTTGGCCTGTGGTCATAAACAATGATCACATGAAGGTGGACAAGGGAAGAACTAGCCTACGCTAGGCCCCCGTAGGACTTCAGGGATTTTTTGCCTCGAGAAGAGGCGAAAAACTTATTATGTCGTAGTGGGTGTGTGACAACAACCCACCTAATCAATACACATAAGTATTACTCACCTAAATGATGTATCCACATGGGGTGCACTAGTTGAATAATACCCTACCATGCTTATTAGTATGAGAGATTTTAAAATTACTTGAAAATTTTGCAATATATTGCTTGGTAATAAGGGGGTGAAATGGTATTTTAATATGTCTATGGATATATGTATGGGGGAGTGTATTTTAATTTTTATATGGATATGGATGATGATGATGATAATGATGATTAACGTCCACTAAGACCTAATTGGTTTATCAGACCTTAAGAGGGTAAGTGATTACTTGTGATTCTTTAGAATTTTGTTTCTATGGTCGAAAAGCATTAAGAGAAGCTTTCCAAGATCACCATACTTTTGTTGAGTTAAGAGGTTAGGAAGGTTGGTAGTGTGATCAATATTTTGAAAATGAGATCTAATATGGGTATAGGCTGGACAATCTATGAGAAAGTGCTTTTCATCTTCAACCTTCTTAGTGTCACAAAGGTGGCACACTCTTTCATCCCAAGGCGTTTTAGGAATTGACGAACACCCAGTTTCAGTATGGAGCTCGTGAGAATTTGTTCTTATTTTAGCAATGCTTATTTGAGAATTTGTTCTCATTCCTAGAAATGCTTATTTTTTCTTACACTTGGAAAAACAAATAGATAATTTGATCTTCTTCTAGATTAGGGCTGATTATATCTTTATAACATCTCTTTAATTTCTTTTTTCCTCTAACTCTTTATCACACCACATTTTTCCTTAAATTTTGATTTGATTTTTTATTGTATCTTTATTCTGCAAATGGTTTCTTCCATGATCTCTAATAGTTTAGCCAAGACCCAACATCTTTATGCCATCCCCATTGAGCTCCATGGTGGTTTTATGACTTGATTTGGAAACAATTTTAGGTAGACCTTGTCTTCCATGTTGCTTAACCTTGTTCTTATACATTAGGTATCTTAGTCATAGCCATACATGCTCCTCAAATGGGGAAAGGCTTGTTTCTACTAGGAGGATGGCATAGACGATTTACTTTAATTTTGAGATTATAGGTTATAAAATTTTTGTATTTGCTCTATCTTTCCAGGATCTACTTAGAGATACAGCCCCCGACTTTACATCCATAAAGAATAAAAAGTATAACAAGAGCCTCAAAGAGGAGCTTCTTCTTATCCTAACCCAAAGTTCAACTGATTTACAATTTTTTCAAGACCATACAAGCTTTCCATCCCCAATAATCCTTTTCTCAATGCTATAATTCCACCTGCTTGTGGTAATATCAATTCCAATATATTTGTATGAAGTCACTCTCCAAGTTGTTGCTGTCATATACCAAGGTATCATAAGGGATCTTATTGGATTTAATAATCAAGGCCTTAGTCCATCAATATTAATAGTCATACCTATATTGGAACAAAAATCCCTCGAGACTTTAGTTGGTTTTCAAGATCAATGGAACTCCTTGCCATAAGAACAATACAATGGGCATAAAGAAGAAGATTGATGACTATACCGTTGAGAGAAAATAAAACAACCCCGCTTTTTCCATGCATCTTCTAATTTATCAATATATAGGGATTTTATAAGGCAAGGGGATAAGAAACACAAATCCATTCTATGCACAACTTGAGCAAGTAGAATCATATTGGTTTTGAAGGTAGAAGGAAGTAGGATTGCAATGAGGATTAGTGGGTTAAATATGGATAATATATTAAGACCAACATACTAGGGTTATAATTAAAATGAAGGTAGAAGGAAGGAGGATTGCAATGATGATTAGTGGGTTAAATGTGGATAATATATTAAGACCAACATACTAGGGTTATAATTAAAAGGGGTAGAAAAATGTCACAAAAGAAATGGATACCTAGAATTCCATGTGAAAATAAGGGTTTTAATAATTGGAAAGGTGTTTTGTTAGGGGGATAAAAAATGACTTTTGGAAGATAGAAAATGAATTATGGGTATTATTTAATATCCCATTAAAAAAGGAAATATGTCATAGGGATTTGGCCATGGAACCTCTAGTCCATGCACTTAACCAAGACACATAAATAGTGCAACTAATACATGCACATAACCAACATACATAAACATATATGATGCACCTAATCCACACACATAAACAATGCACATAGAATATGTTGCACATAAATGGGTCACCTATGTTAAGCCTTAGACAAAGTTCCATCTTATGTATAAACTCCTTATTAAGCCCCCTATTGAATTATTACATTTTGTGTGTTATATTTCATTGTAGCCAATGAAACTTGATTCATTCACAAGATCTATAAACCATGCAAACACATGAGAAATCACCCAGATAATTCCCATGGAAGATATACAAATCAGAAACTTTAAACACAAGGTAGATATCAATATTAGTTGGTAAATTGACCTTATAAGCATTTTCATTATTTTTCTTGAGAATCTTGCAAGGACGGATTTTATTATACTTCAATTTGTTGTAGGTTCCTCTAGGAAACAACTCTTTCCGTAAATAAACCATAACCAAATCAACTTCATTGAATACACGGTATCGTCGATGTAAAATCTTTATAATTTTTTCTGCCCATTAATGGGTATAGAGTTTTTGTCTCACCTGCTGCTGAAACTGTTGAATGTGTTATGCAAATGTTTCCATCATCACTGATCCTATCCCTAGGTGGTAACTACACCAAATCTAGGGACACCCATAGGATTTCTCTTGTAAACAACTTGAAATAGAGATTTACATGTAGATCTATTCATTAAACAATTGTAGGGAAATTTTTCGAGGTAAAGCCAAATCCCAATCGCTTGGGATCTTCCAACAATGCCCATAACAGGTTTCCCAAATTTCGATTTACTACCTCGGTTTTCCTTTTTGTTTGGGGGTGATAGGTACTGTTGAACTGTAATTTAGTCACCATTTTATTCCATAAAGTCCTCAAAAGTGACCCAAGAACTGAGTATCTCTATCATAGGCAATAGTTTCTTTGGAGCCCCATGCAATCTAACAATTTTGAAAAAAAATTATGCCACCCTCAATGCATCACTAGTTTTCTTACAAGCAAAGAAATGAGCCATTTTAGAGAATCTATCAACAACCAAAAAAATAGAATCATAACCTCGCTACGTGTTTGGGAGCCCCAAGACAAAATCCATGCTCATATCTGTCCATGGTCTTGTGGGAACTGGTAATGACATACACAACCATGTTTTTTGTGAGTGTCCTTTATCCATTTGACAAATCCTACACAATGCCACATAACTGGTTATATCCTTTTCATCTTCAACAATAATAATGATCTTTGATTAAGGCTATCGTCTTATCCATTCCAAAATGTCCCGCCAAACCACTACCGCGGAAGTTCTCTCTCGATAATATTTCCCCATTGGAACCACACTAAATGTATAGTTGTTTTCTTTGAAGAGGTAGCCATCTTGTACAAAATATTCACCTAATAAGATCCATGTTCCCAGCGATTGGATTCTTCAACTGCTCCACAATCTCTCAAAAATCATTATCAGATGCATAGAGATCCTTTAATGCAAAAAACCCACTACTTGGTTTTCCATGGTTGTCAAAAGAATAGTGCACCAACTCAAAGCTTCTGCAACTTGATTCCACACATCTTGATTTGTGCTTCAGAACAAAGGTGTATTCTTGTAATAAAGAGACCCATCTTTCATGTCTATTGTTCAATTTATTTCGGATGTTTACATATTTTAATGCAACGCGATTGCAATAACACAAACTCTTTCAACACTAAATAATTCCTCCATTGTTGCAATTCTTGCACAATTGTATAAAATTCCACATCATATGCAGAGTAGTTCTCTCTTACCTCATTCAAATTTTCATTAAAGAATGCAATTGGTCTACCTACTTAGCTAAGTACAACTCCAATGCCTACATGTGAAGCGTCACAGTCTACCTCAAACACTTAATCAAAATATGGTAAGGATAATATGGGTGCCTCAGTTACTTTCTTCTTTAGAAACTTAAACTTTCCTCAGCTTCATTGGTCCACATGAATGTCTTTCCTTTGGTATAATTTGTTATGGGTGCTACAATATTGTTAAAATTTTGAATAAATTTTCTATAAAAAGGTGGCCAACCCATGAAAAAATTCTTACCTTTGTTATGCCCCTGGGACTAGGCCACTCCAAAATTTCTATGACCTACTTTGAATCCATCTTGAATCCTTCTGCCAAGATGACAAAACCCAGAAATAGCAAAATTTCTTGCAGGAACCTAGATTTCTTCAAGTTTTCATAAAGATGATGTTTTATCAATGCATCCAATATGTAATTTTAAATGTTGAAAGTGATCTTCTTTGTTGTTATCGAAAACTAGATGTCATCAAAATAAATGACAAAAACTTACCAATATAAGGTCAAAGCACAATATTCATCAACCGCATGAAATTACTAGGTGCATTGGATAGTCTGAATGGTATCACCATCCATTCATATAGTCCATCTCTGGTATTGAAGGAATTTTTCTGTTCGTCCCCTTCACGAATCCATATCTAGTGGTATCCACTTCCCAAATCAATCTTACTAAAATATTTAGCCTCGTTAGCATAATAATCATCATGTGGTCCAAGTGCGATATAAGAAAACAATATTTGATGGCAATTTTATTAATTTCTCTGCTATCTATGCACATCCTCCACACATTATCCTTTTTTGGAGTCAACAATGATGGTACATCAAGGGACCTTAATTCTTTCTCTTACCAAACCTTTCTTTATATGTTCTATCACTTTTTGGTTGAGTTATGCATGTTGTATAGGAATCATCCAATAGGCTGCTTAATTAGGTAAATATGATCATGGGATTAGATCAATACGATGTTGAATATCCCTCTTTGGTGGAAGACCATCATGTAGTTCATCAGGGATAACATCAACATACTCTTCTAGTAACTCACACTTCAAGAGAGGGAATCAATACATCTTCCACTTAATTTTTGCACTAGTAATGTATATAGAAAATCCTATTTTCAGCTCCTTGCTAACAAACTCTCTCTCTAACAACATATTCTCAACTTCCCCCTCATCCTTAAGGGGAAACAAGATGAATTTCGATCCATCCTTCCAAAAGGTGTAGGTATTCTTTCCTCCATCATGCTCGGATTTTTTTTCATATTGCCAAGACCTACCCAATAACATATGACATGCATCCATTGGAATGACATCACACCATCCTTCATCTTTATAAGTCTTACCGATGGAAAATTTAATCAAACATATTTTATTATTGGTGACTTCATTCCTTTGAACCATGTAATTTGGTAAGGATGGGGATTTGTTTCAAAACGTAATTTCACCTTATCTACCATCTCTTTGGAAACCATATTCTCACAACTCCCACTATCAACAATAATCATACCTTTCCCACATAAGTGCATCTAGTTCGAGACATATTTGTCCGAATCTAAGAATATTCATTGTCGCTACTCTTCCTTTTTTCAAGACTCGTTGGACACACCTACCACACTTAGAGGGGAGAGGTGGGTGAATGGAGTGTGGGGATCTTTTCCCAAACTTCCCTCTTACACAAAAACTCCTTAGTTAAAATTCAACATTTTCTCATTACTATTGTTTTCATTTATAATCAGCTATATGTGAATACATATCAAAACATATATCAGCAATATATAATCAAAGTCATCTCCACAAGGAACACAAAGAACACAAGATGCATGTACAATTTTTCTTTTATTATGGACTTCAATCTGTGGGTTTTTCAGCAACAACCTAATACAAGTATAATTCTACAAGAGCACCAAATTTTATATGTAAGACTCAACTTACATTCTCAGCACTAACCTAGATGAGGCAACAATCCTCAACATATATCATTCTCACAACATAAACAAGTTCATCAACCATGCACCAACTTTGTGCCAAACAACCTCGTGAATCAACCCGTACCATAAACAAGTGTATCCAACCATGTACCAAGTATATACCCAACCACGGTCAACTACTCATCAACAATTAATCATCAATATGTACCAACATCATCAACTATACACCTCATGTATGTGCTAACCCATCAACTGCTTTTGTCTTAACTATGACTAGTTTTGGATTAGTCAACAATCCCAACTTGAAATAACCATAACTTTGTACCCGTGAATGAATAAAGATATGAAACTGATACAAAAATTTTCTCCAAAGGTGTTTTATGTAATTCCTCTAGGGTGGCACTACTTGAACCTCTCGTAAAAGGAGATATAGCAAAATGACATAAATTCCTATCAATTGCTTATTCTAGAGATGAACTTGTAGAGTGCGCATCTCACATAATTTTTTTTGAATTGATCTGAACCTATTAAAAACATACTAGACCCAGACCCCAACCAACACATTTTGTCTCATACTAAATTTGATCTGTTATGAAGAAGTTAAGTCGTTTTTACCCGAAACACCTAAAACTAGTCAAAATCAGGCGTTTCAGGACTAGCCACAAAACCCTATTTTCCGTGGAGTGTAACTCCGTGAAATACAACAACCTACAAGATGAATTTCTTACCACAGATACTTGGTATGTTTTCTCAATGAAATACCAATTTCACGGTCTGAATCATTATAGAAAAAAATATATAGCTTAAAATGGTGAGATGACCAGAAATAACATACCTAGAAAGCATCATCAGTATTTATCCTCCCTTCAATTCGGCCCTCTTTCTTCACCTTACTTCTGAAATTATTAGGCTTATATATCCTTTGGTTACCTCAGTCACCCTGTAGATATTCAATATTATCAAGGTTCCACACCAAAATTCTCAAGAAGCTCTCTCACAAGAAGCTTCCATCAATACTCCAAAAGATATTCTCACAAGAAGCTCCATTGATCCACTCCAAAGGATGATCTACAAGAGACCATTGCTATCTTATTTATAATTTCTATCCCCTAGGGTCACTTAACCCATTTTTAGGGTCACTTAACCCATTTCTAGGTCACTTAACCTATTTTCCTATTTTAAGGTTAACCACTTTCCCATAAATAGAAATTTCCAATATCTTTATCATTTTAAATATTCCTTTTTTATTTTCTCATCTTTACTTTATCATTTCTTTGATTTTTCAATTTTTATTATTTTAAATACATCCAATTCACCTTGTCAAATTCTTACCTTATCATTTAAATAATGATTTCTCTTTAGGTCACTTTGACTCTTTGACCTTGGGGGATTCAAGCCTTCATGGGGTCCCTTTCATCTTCATAAGGCCATAACTCTCTCAAACCATGAGGGAGTTGTGACATTCCACATACCAATCGAAATGGCGGCTGACAAGCACCATCCATCTAGGGATATAGTTTCACCCAACAATTTCCTTGATATTCATCTCATTATTCCATACACAAGCATGGGTCCTCCAACCATCTTCTAGGATAACCCAATCCAGAAAAGCATATTCCCCTGAGGGCTTTCACCATATGGGGACCACTTGAGTTCATCCATTTTGCACCTTATCAATCATGATAATAAAATAATGAGAGCAATGGTCCTCCAACCATTCTTCTAGGATAACTCAATCCAGCATCTTCCCGTGGAGGGCTTTCACCATAAGGGGACCACTTTGAGTTCATCCATTTGTGAACCTTTATCAATCATGATAAGACAATAATGAGTCATCTATACATTTTTCCAACAATGGTATCATATACCAATGAAAACCACATCGATCCATCTTTCATCATGTATCAATGACAACTCATTGATCCATCTTCATCATATCAATGACAACTCATTGATCCATCTCATATATGCATTCTCATCAAGGACAATACATACATATTACATCAATCATCAATAAATCAACTTTGACATCAATCAATCACTTTGACATCAATCAATCAAACCATTGCATCAATGACAACATGATCCAACACACATCCCCTCCTTTGGTATCACGGGACAATACCAACATTGATGTCAACACCAATTACCACCATTGATGTCAACATGTAGATAATGCATGATCTACATCAATAATCAATGTGACTATCTCCCATCAATAAACATCAATCACATCAATGTGATTAACCTTCCCTCTTGAAATCAATTGAAAAGGGCCATTCTCATCTTGGGGCTGTTCATCTTGCTTGAACCTCCTTAGGGATGTCTCCGTCTCAATGCCTTTGATAATTCCCTCACACACCCTCCCTTTGAACAAGGGATATCACTCCATTAATGCTAAATATGCATCGAACATACTCCCCCTTTGGCCATTTCTCCTCAAATTATGCCTACAAGTTTCTTCTTCAAGTATAGGGATCTCTTCTAGGTATGCATCTGATAACAATCTCCTAGGAATCATGGGAAGAAGAATGAATCCCCTATGGGTATGTATCCTCACATCTTTCCTGCAAGATGAACATTGTGCTACCATATAACGCATCCTCTGACCTGCTCATGCATCAAAATCATGCCATATGAAGAAAAAGATAAGGCCAACAATGAAATAAAGAATCATGAGCAAAATATCAACCAAGTACATCTTGTACAGAATGTGTGCTCATCATGCACAACACCTATGTACACATCAACCATGTACACCCAACATCATGCAATGCCAAAGATATCATCCATTGAATATAATAACTATATGCCTTTATCAACATGCCAACATGTGCATTTCTACCAATATGCCAAACTATGTGCATCCACCCAATATGCCAACCATGTGCATCTACCAACATGCCAACAATGTATCATATCACTTGTGATATGTCTCTACCAAGAACCAAGTGCTACAATCATGTATCTCAAATAAATGCTAATTGTTGTGCTAATTGCGAAAATTAATGGTAAAATTATCAAGCATATGCCATTTTATGAGTGTACCAAACATGTAAATTACTCCCGCACTACTCACAAAATGATGAATCCTGTATATGTATGCCAAATCCTCCAAAAAAACATGTGCTAACTATCCCGCTAGTAAGAGCTCTACTGTGTACTAGAAATGTATCAATCATGTATCACACATAGATCAGAAACCATGATGTACAACATGATCACCTCATTAACTCATCAACTACATAAGGTCTCTAACATGTAGCCCAATCCATATGCAAATGCATGCACCATGATATCAACATATTCTTCCAATAATACATCATAAGATATACCAAACATGAAGTGTACAATTCACCATATCAACATCAAAATCATGTACACTAATATATCAACATCAATCCATACTCTTTGGGTTAGTGCTTTGTAATCTAATATTTATTTTATTATACCATTGTGTGATCTCACCCAATGAAAGTTCTCGTGAACAAACAAGGTTTTAACCTGCACAAATAAATGTCGACTGCAATACGAGTTATACTCATCACATCAAAATTAAGCCATGTGTATCATTTTTCCTAAGGCTTTGATAACATATAATGTTGACTCGTTGCATCAGAGCGGTGTAATGACCTATTCAAGGTTAGTATGCATATGCATTAAGGACTGCTACTCATCGGTTACCCAAGGTAGGCCTCAGATGGCACTTTTTTACTTCCTTCAGCCTTTCATTCTGACCGCTACTCTGCCTCTTCACCCACTGTAGATGACCCTTCTCCTCGAACTTGAGCTTTGAGCATCCATATTTTCTAAATATATCTCCCTCTTTTACTTCATTCCTTCTTCTATCCATGCTATGTGAAGTCCCTCATCATGGACTCTCTTTCTTTTTGTCTTCTAGCACTCCTTATATTTGTGGCCAAATCCACTACAAAGCAACCTAATATCTCATGGAGTTGTAGTAAACAACAATGTTTCCTATTTGATCACATCTCCAACACCTTGTGGTGTTATAGAATCTTCCATTATATCCCTTTCATAATATCTACATTCAAAATCTTTGTGACCATATCCATTACATGAATAACAATTCCCATGAAAAATAATTTCTATTCCCTTTGCTTTGGTGTCCCAAAAGTAGCTCTTGATGTCTTCCTGTTTTGTACCCTTTGAAACTTTCTTTGCCTTATGTAGATGGTTTCTTTGGTAACATTGTCTTATTTCTTTGATGGACTTAACTCATACCTCTTTGAGGGTCTTTCTTCAACATGTGTATCTTCTCCTTTGTATCCAAGACCTGATTTATTACATGGTGATACTTGACTTTCCAAGATCTCATCCTCCTAAGACTTGACACCAAGAATTTGTTTGAATTCCTCTACCTCTCTTCTAAGGTCAACAATTTCAGCTTCTAGCTTACAACATGACTCTTCTTTTCATTTATTTGAACTTCAATAGTTCCTCTATTCTTTGGCTCTTCACCTCAACTTGATATGGACAATGGTTTCAAAATTTTGCTAATCTCATCATATAAATTCTTATTATCTTCTATTTCATTCCTTTATTCTTCAGGATCTCTTCTTCCTTTCTCTCTAATTTAGAACTACCTCTCTTGTTCTTTGAGCATTCCCTAAATTAAGATGTACCTTTGACTCCTCCCAAGAAACTCTTTAGTGTTATCCTAAAGATAGTTATAGTGTGTATAAAAATGATCAATTCTATACATGTATAAACCCCTTCACCCCTTTTGATGTTCTAATAGATTTTCTTTCTATTCTTTCCATGGGATAACTATCATCAAACTTTACACAAACTATTTCTAGATCATCTCTTCAATTTGAGAAAAATTCAACATCATTACACTTTGAATCATTGCAATCAAGAGTCTTGGGAGATTCTTTACCATCAATATCTTCCTTCTTGCCAACACCATCACATGATTTTTCCCTTCATTTTGAAATGTCTTCAAGATCTTCCTTTGTGATATCATTACTTGATTCTTTTATCTTACTTGAAATGTTTTCAAAATCACATTTAGAAATAATGCATTCAAGAGTTTTGATGACTTTTACCTTGATGATCTTGATGGAGTTAAGTTCCCTAATTTCTTCCTTCCTTCCTTCTTGCTTTGATATGTCTCCCTCTAGCTTTAGCCATAGATCCTTGGTGGAAGTGTATTGTCCCATGCTCTCTTTGATAGGGTTTCAGAGTCCACTAAGAATGGTCTTGAGAGCCAATGCATCATTCTTCTTTTCCTTCCCTTGCTACAAACTTTGACTTGTTCTTCAATAGAACTGATCCACCAATGGTTTCCCTCCAAATAGCTGCTCCTATTGTCTCAAATACACTCTCATCTCCTATTCTCCAAGTAGATTAGTTTTCCTCATCAAGGATTGGTATTTCATCATCCATTTTGTGTGTCTATGGATCTCTTTCAAGCTTGCTAAGTCTTGTAGTGAAGGTCTGGCCTCTGAGCACTACAATTGTCAGACACACCTACCGTGACTTAGAGGTGGAATGAGTGGGATATTTTTCCCAAACTTCACTCTTACAATAAAAATCCTTAGTTAACATTCAACATTTGCTCATTACTCATTTCTCTCATTTATAATCAGTGATATGTGAATATGTATCAGCAACATATATCAACAACATATCAACAACATATCATCAACAAATCATTCCACAAGGAACACAAAGCATCACAAGATGTATGTACAATTTTACTTTTATTACAGTGGACTTCAATTCGGTTTATCAAGAACAAATGAATAGAGTACAACTCTACAAGAGCACCATCTCTATATGCAAGAATAGTTTTACATTCTCAGCACCAACCGATGAGGCAACATCCTCAACATATATCAATCATTAACATAAACAAGTGCATCAACCATGCACCAACCTCATAAACAACCCGTAATCAACATGTCCCACAAACAAGTGCATCCAACCATGTACCAAGTATATACAAATCATGTGTCAAATCCTCATAAAAAATTACTCATCAATATAAATTAAAATCATCAACTATACACCTCCTGTATATGCCAACTCATCATCTTCTTGTCTCAACCATGACTAGTTTTGGATTAGTCAACAACCTCAACTTTAAATAATCATAACTTTGTACCCTCAATGAATATAAAGATCCAAAACTGATATACAATGTTCTTCAATTTTTTTTATTCAATTCTAGGTTGAACTACTTGTAGCCTCTCATAAAACGAGTTATGAAAATGACATGCCTTATCAATTGGCTTATTCTAAAGAGCTTAATCTTTGTAGAGTGCTACTCACACAAAAATAAATATTTGTTGAATGAACTGAAACTATTACACAACATACTAGAGACCTGTAACCCAACCAACACATTTTTTCTCACCAAATTTGTATCTGCTATGAAGAAGTTATAACATTTTTACTCAAACACTTGTTTTGACTAGTTTTAGACTAGCCACAAACCCTATTTTCCACAGAGTGTAACTCCCAAAAATACAAACGACCCATAAGATAAATTGTTTACCACAGATACTTGTATGTTTGACATCGGAATAGCGCTTTACCTGGCCCTGAATCATTATAGAAAAAATTTATAAATAAAATGGTTAGATGACTTGTAAAATAACATACCTTAGAAAGCAGCATCATCAAATAATTTATCCCTCCCTTCCATCCCCCTCTTTTCTTTCACCTTCCTTAAGGAAATTCGGCTTAGATATCCTTTGTTTCCTCAGAAACCTATATATATATAATATGATGTTGTTCCACACCAAAATGCTCTCAAGAAGTTTCCTACCAAGAAGCTCTCCATCAATACTCCAAAGATATTCCTGCCAAGAAGCTCCATTGATCCACCAAAGGGATGATCTACAAGAGACCATTGCTATCTCATTTATACTTTCCTCCCATAGGTCACTCTAACCCATTTATAGGTCACTTAACCCATTTTCCCCTTATTTTAGGGTTAACCACTTTCCATAAATAGAAATTTCTCCAATATTTTATCATTTAAATATTCCTCTTTGATTTTCTCACTTCACTTTTATCATTCTTGATTTTTCTAATTTCTATTATTTAAAATAATCCACCTTGACTTTGCAATCTTTAATCTATCATTTAAATAATGATTTTTTAGGTCACTTGACTTCTTTGACCTTGGGGGCTTCAAGCCTTCATGGGGGTCCTTCATCTTCGTAAGGCTATAACCCTCAAACCACGAGTTAAGTGACATTCCACATACCACCTGGAAATGGAATGACAAGCACTATCCATATAGGATAGTTTCAATTCAACAATTTCCTTCATATTCATCTCGCCAGTTCCATACAAGCATGGGTCCTCCACCATTCTTCTAGGATAACTCAATTCAGAAAGTATATTCCCCTGAGGGGTTTCTACCTATAAGGGGACCACTTTGGGAGTTCATCCACGGTGCACCTTATCAATTATGATAAAAAAATAATGAGAGCAAGGGTCCTCCAACCATTCTTCTAGGATAACTCAACTGCAAAGCGCCTTCCCATGAGGGCTTTCAAATTATAAGGGGACCACTTTGAGTTCATCCATCCATTTGTGCACTTTATCAATCATGATAAGACAATAATGAGTCATCTATACATTTTTCCAACAATGCATCATATACTAATGAAACCACATCAATCCATCTTCATCATGTATCAATGACAACTCATTGATCCATCTTCATCATATCAATGACAACTCATTGATCCATCTTCATCTATGCATTCTCATAAAGGATAATACATATTATATTACATCAATCATCAATCAATCAAACACTTGACATCAATTAATGGCATCAATCAATCAAACCATTGGCATCAATGACAACATGATCCAACATAATCACCATTGGCCTCCGTATCATGAGACTCTCCCCCATATCAAGCGGGACTTTAGATTCAACTCCTTCTTCTTCATTCTCATCCTAGACCAAGTTTAAACTAGGCTATTGTCCTAGCTTTGTCTCTTTCATGTTATAATTTGGCAATTCAAATGATCGATGACCCTCTACACCACACATGAAAGACACATAAGGTCCTTCTATTCCACCACCGTAACCTCTACCCCTATGAAATCTTCTTCCTCGTGGATGATTCAGGTTACCTTTTCGAGTATCTTCTTCTTTCTCAACTCCTTGGAATGAGTCACTTATGCCATAATTAAAACCACCATATGAGGCAGACGATGTACCCCTCCTTTATCCTTTATTCCTTTGAGAAATTTGTCAATTTTGTTTTTCCTCAGCCTTTAACTCTAATTGGCATGCCTCTTCCACACTGTGAACCCTATGCATGTTCAATTAATCTTGAATATAAAATTTTAAACAATCCACATATATTGCAGCCATTTTCTCATTAGTTTTCTAGTGATCCACATAAATGGACAACCGATTAAACTTGTTTTTGAGTTCCTCTATGGTGGATAGGTTTTTCTTCAAGTTTTGAAATCTATGAAAAAGGGTTTGGGCATAGTCTAGAGGCAAAACAATTTCTCGCAAATTTTTTTCCATCTTGCTCTAGTTCCTAATTTTGTATTTTCTTTTTTTTTCTTCCGTCTTTTTGCACATGATCTCACCATATCATGGCGTGACCCTTCAACTTGGTGCATGAAAATTTCACCTTCTTTTCCTCTATCATCGATTGCCATTCAAAAAAAAATTCCATGCCATTCAACCAAGCTATTAACTCCTTTGGTTTAAGACTCCATGCATATTATGAAACTTCCATTTTGATCCCATGATTTCTCCCTTCTAGAGCCCTGAGCATCCTCTCTTCAAAATCCAAGTGCTCTAATTCTTCTTCTTCATGTTTTTTATGTTGATCTACATCTCCTCAGTCTATCTCCTCATCAGACACTTCTCTTTTTATTCTTCTCTCACTAACCACCACATTTTAAATATTTACTACTTTCCTTTAGAGGTTTTGTATATCTCTATTAATTTGAGCAAGACACCCTGCTCTTCCTCTTCCTCTCCCATCCATCTTCCTACTTTGATACGAGATGATGTAGCCAATAAACTTGGATTCATTCACAAGATCTAAAAACCATGCAAACACACGAGAGTGGAAAATAACTATGTGATCCAGAATTGGATCCAAGAGACTTCCAGGTCCAGAAAAGGCTAAAAAATGAAAGTTCTCATAATTAGACAAAGCCAATTCCATTGCGATCGACTCGTCGCGCTGATTCCGGACATATATTTACTTTCTCAAACGGGCTCCGTATGAGAGAGTTATCGCACTCTGATCAGATTCCCAAACAGTTAAAAAGTCAAAGGTCAAGTGGCAAAAAGTCAATGATGACATCAATATGATTTCACCAAAGCTATTTCAAGACGTTGACGTGGCAGAGGCAGGTGATGACAAGTGGCAACCTGTGACTGGGCAGATGTTGAAGACTTGGACCAATACTGTACCGACACGTGGCATGTGAATTGTCAAATGTGGTGGTGCCACGTGGCCCAGGCATGGGCAGCCACGTGGCACCCAGTCATCAGTCAAAGTGGCAGGTTTAAAATCTTTTGGAGATTCATGGGTTTTGAACCCATGACCTATGGCCAAGTCAATGCTTTGGGAAATTACCAAACACCAACGCGCCCCACGTGCTCCTTGTTTTATTAACCCATTTTATTAATATATAAACTTGGTTATATATTATATGGAGGGCAGAAAGGGGCTGGAGATAAGCTCCAACCCACGGTTTATGCTGTTGCATATAACCATAAGGGCGCAGGTGCCATATACCTAAACACCAGGGTGGGGCCACGGTTTAGGGGCTAACCACCTCCACTTTTGGTGCACACAACCAGGTCTATAACCAACAGTCAGGGCACATATTTAGGATGCTTTCCTATGGTAAGTTAGCATGTGACCTATGATTATGGGAAATGGGCCAGCGCACAACCCTTTGGGTTGGCGCTTGGCCACATGTCTATCCATATGACCAAGTTTAGGGGTGTGTGCCGGAAAAAGGGGGCTTATCCCCAAATATTTGCAAATGTGGGTTTTTATTATAATGTTTTTGGATTTTAATTTGATTTTCAGGCATGTTAATGGAGGATTTGGCCATTATTGGGAGATATTGGGATTTTTTTGAGCCCAGATTTTGGGAGGAAGTTGGGAAATGATAAACAACTTCAGATTTATATAAACCAGGCATGTTTGAGGCCATGGAGGGAGTTAGATTAGAGTTATGTTGAAGCAAAGCCAATCCAAAGCCATTTTTATGTAGGGAAGATGTTGAGGAGTAGATGCTTGCGGGCCATTTCTTGGAACTACACTCAGTATTTTTTAGTGCCGTTAGTTGTGTTGGACTTCTGAGGTCGATAAGAACATAGTGAGATCAGTATGAGATCCATTTGATGTACTTTTTCTATACTTTTCAAGCATTGAAGAATTAATAAAGAAGCCTCCCCCACTGAGACAAAGGCCCGAAGACGTAGGCAATTTTGTGCTGAACTCTGTTATCACTTCTCTTGTTATGGTTTGTTGTTCTTATTTCTTATGTTCAGATCTATAAATTGTTTTATGGATGTGATGTATTCTCTCATCTTCATCCTCTTTCATTAGCTTCCTGAATGGTTAATACACACATGCTTAATAACTCAACCACAATCATTAAAAGATCTTTTCGGATCACCCTTCCATCTTCCTACTTTGATACAAGATGTTGTAGCCAATAAAATTGGATTCATTCACAAGATCTAAAAACCATGCAAACAAACGAGAGTGGAAAATAACTATTTTTTATTCCTTCTTCATCCTAACTATTACGATGTAATTTCAACCCCTTATAACTACTATCTGAGATTTTCGAAAACAATTGATTTTAGAAAAACAACTAATTTAAAAAAAAAAACGACTTATTTTAGGAAATTCTCACATGAATCTAAAACTAACCAATAAATGAGATCTAACTAGAGAGACACTATTTTTCAACTCACTTTTATGATTAAGTTCATAAACTAAGAGATAATTGATAATTAAAAATTTAAAAATTCCCGTAAAAACACTAAAACCCCAATTTGAGGTTTTATATGAAGGAATTTGGCCCCGGAAAAGTTCCAAGATAATGCCTGATTTGAATTATTAGATTGACATGGTAGTGAACTCTTTGAGACACAACTCCTTGTAAAATTTCAGACCAAACATATAACTAAGTCAAAATTTATGACCCTTGGAAATCCTCGCATCATATTTTTTTGTAGGCTAGAACACCCTCATCGCACCCTCTTGTTGGTTGTGGAGCCTGATTATCTTCCTTATTTAGAGGTCCTTGCTTTCAGCCGTGTTTATACCCCATGAAGTATTTACACCCCAGAAGTATGTACACTCTTCCACGCGGGG
>SNQJ01S0022540.1:180721-211123 GCA_010110895.2 Picea sitchensis
CATCGTCCATCCATTACATCACCCTTGAAAGAGAATACAAAAGCTCAAGTAGTGGAGGACCACATAGGGAACCAACAATAGTTTCTCAAACTATTTAAGGACAACTTGGTTATGGGACAAAATAGGATGAAACAACAAGCTGATCAACATTGCAGTGAAAGAGAATTTGAAGTGGGGCATTGGGTATTTCTGTGGCTACAACCATATAAAAAAATGTCCCTCAATAAAAAAAAAGAGGTACAATAAATTAGCACCCAAATATTATGACCTCTATAATGTTTTGTAAAGGATTGGAAGTATGGCTTAAAAATTGGAGTTGCCTCCATATTCATGTGTACATTCAGTCTTCCATGTTTCTTTCTTAAAGATGGCCACCAACAAGAATATCCTATTCATGGAATATGTTTCTTTCTTTATTTCTAATTGATCCCCCAAAATGAATCTCCTCGACGATAGCTTTCCAACGAGCTATCATGTGTCCCAAACAAAGCTTTTATGCCAAATTTACACCCCTTAGAAGTTGATACACCAAACTACCCAAAACGGGGTCCACAAAATTGTTGGCTTTTGATCTTCTGGGGTTAGGGTTTTAAAGTTTCTTTATGATAAAAATGCCTTTGGAGCCTCATTGTAAAATCATCTTCTTGTGAATGCGAGTAGCCATCACATCTCTTCTCAGAGATAAGTTGCCACCATTCTAGTGAGTCTTTCACTCTGTATTTTTACAGTCTTTGCACATTTTCGTTCATTAATAGAAAATTGTGTATTACTGTATCTTTTTGTTTATGGTTTCATCTCTGATACATTTATGTTATATTATTGGATATCCAAGATATCTATGTACATTTCTTTATTATATATCCACTTTCATTTCGTGCTGAGAATAATCCAGATCAGTGGGCGTAAGTGGATCCTTGGAGGAAATCTTTCCTATTGTACTGTGCAGCTTCATGTTGTCCATGCCTAGCCTAGAAATCCCTTTCCCGGTGGAGTTTAGTTCTAGCTTGGGGGTGACCCACTACTGAGAGTGATGAGCAGTGTGGTCTAAGGCTGGGAGGTTCATGGAAGTTCTGCACGCAGTTGGTGTACTTCAATTAAGAGATAAGTATCTTTTTTGTGCTTAACGGTTAAATGATGTATTTAAGTGCATGTCTGTGATTCTTGTAATAATATCATGTGTTTCATTGCATGTATGTTTCCATATTATCTCTTTCATTTCCTTTTAATTTTATATGTGAATATTTCTACAAAAGAGCTCTGTTTGAGGTAGCGTGCCCCCGGCATGGGTGGTTGGGGAATGTTACAAATTGGTATCAGAGAAAAAAAATGTTTACTCAATGACGATGTCCGTCCTGTTGGTGGTTGGGGACGTCACAAATTGGTATCAGAGAAAAAATATGTTTACTCAGTGACGATACCTGACCTATTGGTGGCTGGGGATGTCACAACATTCCTTTCAACATCAACATTGATTTCTAGGTATGCTACAATATCATGATTCTCATTACCTTAAAAATGATTAGCCTCATATGGGACAAAGAAAGTCATTATTGCTCTATTCTAACATTGACCTCCCTAATCTTTGACATCAACATATATACATATCAAGGTGGGTCTTACTTAGCGATAGTTGGAGTTCTTATTATTAGCTAAAGACCTTTGAACTTGACAATACATCAATGCCTCCGATTCATGAACACCCATCACAATTGTTCACCCCAAGTTTTAGGGAAAGTTCTCATCTCAGAACCATCATTTGTTGTTATTGACAACCCAAGGGAACCACATTTCTCTACTCGATCAAGATTTCAATTACAATTATCATTGTAAATTATTTATGGTTTTGGCAGGAGCATGGGGCATGCCCACCTCATTCGTATAAATATCCTTATTCTTTTTTAGGGTAGTATTTTTACAAGTGGATCTCTCTTTTTCCCTCCGAAGGATAGTCCTTGATTCTCTTGAACCTGAGCTATGCATTATATTGTATTCAAATGTACAACTGGTTGTCTATCCCTTACTCTGTGAGTAGTTGTCTCGGGATAGTGTACCTAAATTTGAGTAGTTTTTCCTATGGGAAAAGTGGGCATGAAAACTTAAGTGCTATTTATGGACTTATGAGTAATATTTGTTGTACTTTTTCTTTACACTCTGTCTCTCCTAGAAGAAAGTTACTTCATTCCTGGATATCCACCCAACAACTTCTTTCCTTATAACCTTCCATAGAATACCTTCCTTGGAAAGTCTGATATGAATGCCTTCACTGAATAAAACTCCTGAGAATTAGGATTTAAAGTCTTAAGCAAGACCTTACCAGACTTTCCTTCAACCTTAGTTGAATACCTTCAAATATCAACATAATGTTAAGCCCTAATATTGGCTCATTACCCCTTAATTGGAGCATATTATATTAGTAATGTTATTTTATTTATGTCAGCTTTAGGCCATTAGTTGTAATTATACCTCCTAGTCTCCTATATATACCAAGAGACATTTTCATTTTGAGTCATCTTGTACTTGAACATTTAAGTGGGGTAAAAGGAGGTTGCCCCCTCGAAGAGGCTTATTATCTAAAATTATTTCTTTTTCAAGGTGTTGAGTACTTTTTCTGAGGTTTTTCTATGCTATATTGGTATTTGGTTCTTAACATATGGTATCAGAGCTCAAGGTCTTGGGGTTTCACTGCTACATCTGAGACACCTCGGAATTTTTGCTATAACTATTTTTCTACAACGTTTCATAAGAAATGGCTTCGAGGATATTTAGAATACAGATCAAGGCACGTTGGGTTCAAAATTCATCTCCCGAGGCCTTATACTTTCGGAGATACAGCCTGTACAAGATAGGGTTTTGGAATCATCCTAAAATGATTCATTGCAGAATTTTCTCTATAAAAACTTTTACGTAACGTTTCATACCCTAAAATTCGGAGGATATTTACAGAAATTAGTAAGGTATCGGTGGTAAAAAGTTCATCTTCTGGGTCATCTTAAATTTGTAGATACACCCTGTGTAAGATATGGAATCTGACTAGTCCTATTGACTAGTCTCAAGAAGGTGTTCCAGGTAAAACAATCATAACTTATTCCTAGAGTATCCAAATTGAGTGGGACTGGTTTCATTGGATCGTGGACAATATGTAGTATTTCTGGTGCGAGTTTCAGAATTTTATATCAATTATTTTGTGCGGGGAACACTATACAAGTGAGATCTACTGGAAAGGACAAAAATCGACAAGTTGTGGGGAAGTTACCATAAATTCCACTTGGCACATCCAATTTTGATCAGACCTGTGGCATTGCAGAGAAGAAATATTAGAGAACTACATAAAAAAAGTTCCATACCCAGAAGGGCTAAAGCTTGGGAGATACAATAGAAGAAATATTGTCTAGCAGAACCACCTCAAAATCAAGGTTCAAAAGTGATACTTGGACAACATGCCACCAAAAAAGGGAACTTCTACACCAACTAAGCCTCCAGAAAATCCTACTTGGACTCTTGATGAAGGTGAAGAAGAAATGCGTAGGGACATAAAATGAACTACAAAAAGAGATGGATTCAATGGAAGCTAGGATTTGGATGCAGATGGATTCAATGGAAGCTAAGTTGGATACTAAGATGAATGAAAGCAAAAGGAGATCGTAGGTATTGAAAAAATTTCATAGCAGAGACACTTGAAAGTGAAAATGCATCCCACATGAAATTCATGATGAGGACACAAGGAAGATTGAATCAAGAATGGAGAAACTCAACTTTGGTTTGAAGACCAACCAAGTTCTTAAGATTTATATGAGGGAAGTTTGATGGCAAGGACCAATCACATGGATACTAGATGGAGCAATTCTTTTGATCTCCATAATGTGCCACATGTACACAAAGGAATCTGGTGCTTCTTTATATTTAGAACCTAATCAATTTGTATGGTGTCGTTGGATTTGTTCTACTTAAAATCACTTTCGTCACTTGGACAATTTTTCATGGAAGAAATGATAGCACACTATGAGGATACAAGGGCAATACCTTCTTTAGCCAATTGATAAATCTCAAGCAAGGGTTCGATTCTGAGCACATTGAGAACTTCCAAATGATGAATATAAGGTGGCCGATATCCGAGATGAGCACTTGATTGATGTATTCATAGAACTTTAAAGGATAACATTCAACCACGAGTTGTACAGAACCAAAATCATTAAGGAGAATGCATTTAAGGTGGCAAAATGTTGAAAGTAAAAAATATGGCTATGGCTATTGGAAGGACCAATCTGCATCTATAGAGAGAACAATGCTCCTTCTTCTAAAAACACCTCAACCTACAAGGTTGACACCTCTTTCCTAGTGGAGGAAGAAAAGAAAGAAAAAGGTTTATGCTTTAATTGTGACAACAAGTCTGATGGGACATAAGTGTGGTGAAGAAATTATTCTACATAGATTGTGAGGAAGAAGAACAAGAACAAGATCATCTCAAGATGAAAATGTAGAGCAATTTCATATGAAGAGTTGACTCCGATATGGAGTGTAATGCATTGGTTGGAATTAGCACTCCTCAAACCCTCGAGATCCAAAGGATACATCAAAAAGAAAAGGTAATAGTCTAATTGATTTTGGTAGGTACTCATAATTTCATTCACTATAAATTAGCCAAAGATCTCAATTGCTTTGTATATCTAGCTAGAGTTTCAAGTAATGATGCAGATGGAGGAACTATCAATTTCTCATGAAAGTAAATAAGATGGAAATCTTACTATGGGGGAATATGTAATAGATAGTCCAATGATTTCTATAACCATGGTGGTTGGATGTTGTACTAGGAATCCAATGGTTACAATCATTAGGAACAATGGCTTTAATTTTTCAAGAACTTTTTCATGAAATTTTTCATTGGAAGGAAAATAGAATTGAGTTAAGAGGTATCAAGGGAAGCCCGGTAAGGTGATAGCTCTAACGGCATGACAAAATTATTGAAAGAAGGGGCATGTTATTGCACAACTATACTCACTAGATGTTCAAACATCTAAGCCATCTATTCCTCAAGATCTCAAAGGATGTTATTAGGCATTCCAAAGTATTTAAAGATATTCCCAAAGGTCTTCCACCCACTCTAAATCATGATCATAAAATTCACCTAATTTCTGGGGTGTTCCTCCTAACATCAGGAGCCATCTGAGATACCCACTTAAGCTAGAAAGAAGGTGAAATTGGCATGGTTGAAGAAATGTTAGAAGTGACATTATTAGACCTAGACAAAGTTCTTACTCTACACGGTGGTAATGGTATTCAAGAAGAAATAGCTCATAGGCAGTATATTATTGATTATAGAGATCTCAAGAAGATCACTATTAAAAGATAAGTTTCCCATTCATCATTGATAGATTGTTAGATGAACTGCCGGAGCAATCCTATTTCACAAAATTGGATCTCCATTCGAGGTATCATCCCGGTCGGAATGAAGGAAGAGATATCCCAAAAACAACATTCGAACTCATCAAGGCCATTATGAATTTTTTGGTCATGCCTTTGTATACAAATGCACCTTCCACATTCAAGGGTTGATGAATTCCATTTTCAAGCCCTTCCTTCAAAATTTTTGTTAGTATTTTGCAGTGATATACTAATCTATAGCAAGTCTTGGGAGGATCATGTGTGACATGTTGACAAAGGTGCTACAACTACTAAAAGGAGCAACAACTATATGCCAAACCATCCAAATGTTTCTTTGAGTAAAAGGGTAGAGTATTTGGGTCATATTGTATCTCATGAAGGTGTCAAGGTAGACCCTAACAAGATTAAGGCCATGATGGGCTGGCCCGATTCCCAAAACATTAAAGAATCTTAGAAGGATTTTTGGGTTTTGATGGGTTACTACCACAAGTTTTTTTTGAACTATGGAAGAATAACAACATTTACTTGACCCTAACTAAGAAGTATGCATTTTCATGGACTCAGAGAGGCAACTAAAGCTTTTGAACAACTTAAAGGGGTGATGTGTAAAGCTCACAATCGTGACCACTCCAGACGTCACAAAAACATTTATTGTGGAATGTGATGCCTCGAAAAATGGAATTAGTGTTCTCCTAATGCAAGAAGGAGGCCCTGGCTTTTGAGAAGTCGACCACTCGAGGAAAGGACTTACAAAACCCATTTATGAGAAGGAAATGATGGCAATACTACATGCATTGAAGAAATAAAGTCCTTACCTAATAGGTAGAGCACTTCAAGGTCAAAAGCAGTCATGATAGTCTTAAATACTACTTCTTGGAACAAAGACTATCTTGGAAGAGATCAAAAATGGGTAACCAAGATAATGGGTTATGATTTTGAAATCGATCTATAAAAAGGGGAAACAAAATGTTGTAGCGGATGCACTCTCAGAAAGGATGAATATGTTGAGGCCTTTCTCTATACTGATCACAGCGATTGGATAATAGAAGCAAAGGGATGAATGGAGAAATGATGAAAAAGTGTGGACTCATTCAAAGGTTGCGTGAGTTCGATTAGTATCGGATACATTTACATGGAAAAATGATTCACTATGGTACAAAGATCACTTATATTTATGTAAGAATTCCCAACTCAAACAAAGGTTACTATTGAAATTGCACACCACTCGATGGGAGGCACTTTCGAGATTTTGAAAACCATAGAGGAGTCAAGAAGGATTTTTTTGGGATGTACTTAAAAATGATGTTCAAAGGAATGATGTTCAAAGGTTTGTGAAAGAATGTTTGGTGTGCCAACAAAATAAAGGTGAAACAATTAAGATCCCGGGTCTTTACAACCATTATCCATCCCAAATTCATTGGGAGGAGGTTTCATGGTTCATCACGGGGTTACCAAAGTCTGAAGGAAAGAG
Source organism: Picea sitchensis (assembly GCA_010110895.2). Taxonomy (NCBI): domain Eukaryota; kingdom Viridiplantae; phylum Streptophyta; class Pinopsida; order Pinales; family Pinaceae; genus Picea; species Picea sitchensis. The sequence continues at coordinate 187,572 of SNQJ01S0022540.1, forward strand.
TGGCATCATGGTGATTGTTGATAGGCCGATATGCTACTTTTGTGCACTCTCTCATCCAACTAAAGCTAGTAAGGTTGCCACCACATTCATGGAGGCTGTTCAAAATCTACATGGCAACCAAAAGATTGTGTAGGTATTGAGATCCATATTCACTAGACATTTTGAATGAGAATATTTTTTCTTGTTTGGGTACTCAATTGGCTCATACTTCATCCTATCATCATCCCTCAATCGATGGACAAACCGAGATAGTGAACAAATATGCGGGAAGGTTACCTTAGTTTCTTTGTCTATGATAAACAAACACAATGGTTCAAATGGTCACCCTTGGCGAGTGGTGGTATAACACTTCCCTTTCATCTTTTGCAACAAAAATGACACCATTTATGGCACTTTATGGATACCACCCTCATTCCATCACTTCTTCTCTAAAAAGAAAATCTAAGGTTCAGCGGTGGAAGATCACATCGAATCAACAACAAGTTCTCAAATCTTAAAAGACAACCTGACCATGACACAGAATCGCATGAAACAACAAACAAATCAACATCATAGTGAAATAGGAACAAGAGTAGAGTTAGGTGTTTTTAAGACTACAACCATACAAGCGAGATGTCCCTCAAGCAAATAGAAGGATAATAAATTATCACTTAAAATTACTATGGCCCTTATAAAGGTGTTGCAAAGATTGGTACTGTGGCATACAAATTAAAGTTGCCTACATCTTCCGCGAGTACACCTAGTTTTCCATGTTTCATTCTTAAAGAGGTTATGGGTGACAAGATCTAGTTCAAACTATATTTCGAACTTGGCGAGGAAGGAAAAATCATGTGGAACCTGAAGCCATCAGCACAGAGTCGCCGGTGAGGAATAGATCCATTGAGTATCTCATTAAATGGAAGCTTCTTAGAAGATTCCCACTTGGGAAGATGAGTCTTTTATCTGACAGATCAATTACTCAAACGTGCGGTTAACATCTCAAGGGGAGGGCATGTTAAGCCCTAATATTGTCATTACCCCTTAATTGGGGCATATTATATTAGTAATGTTATTTTTATTTATGTCAACATTAAGCCATTAGTTGTTTTTATTTATGTCAACATTAAGCCATTAGTTGTAATTATACCTCCTAGTCTCCTATATATACCAAGGAGACATTTTCATTTTGAATCATCTTGTACTTGAACATTTAAGTGGGGTAAAAGAAGGTTGCCCCCTCAAAGAGGCTTATTATATGAAATTATCTCTTTTTCAAGGCATTGAGTACTTTTTCTGAGGTTTTTCTATGCTATATTGGTATTTGGTTCTTAACACATAAAATCATATAGGAATATAGGAATACAAATTAGGAAGGGTGGATTAAGACCCCCTTTCCTCTAATGGGTGTGGTGGGACAACACTGAGAATAACATGTTTTATTGACTCGTTGACCAATCTACTTTATATACGTCATTATGTTTAGCATCGTGATGCTTGAATAATCGATCGCAACAAAAAGTCACTACACCAATAAAAAGAAATGATGATGTATTTAAGTTATACATTTTCTCCTAACCTCACATATCAAGGGGCATGTGTTATCACCAAAAAATCTGCTCAATAATCTATACAGGTGATCACCGAATAAGTCATCAGTTTAATACACCAAAATGGAATACTCTCATCATTAAAAGGATTTATTCAAAAAAGAAAAAAAATGTGGAAAGTGGGTTTTTATGAATTTATGCGACCTGCCAAAACATATTTTGTGCCATTAGTGCACAATAACAAGTGATATCAAATAAAATTCCACATTATTCACACACTTCAACGTGAGTTTCTTCATCGAAACCTGCATGGATCTGATAGACGACACATTAATAAGGTCGTTTATATATCAGATGAACTCAATTCATATGCACCTGAAGGGAATGCATCTTCATCTCTAAGAATAGCTTAAGGACCGCTCAAATGGTAGGGGATCCACCCCTATGAGGGATCCCCTTTCACACTTCCAACTAGACAAATAAAAACTTGAAGAGAGCCTATGTAAGAATTCCATGAGTATTCATTAAGAAGAAACAATCAATGTATTGTTATGTTGTTGGTTTGATCTCAGATAATCCTCTTTTCTCTTAAGTTCATTCACATCTTCATAACTAATCCTATTTTGTGTACCAAACCTTTGAGCTCGGGTGCATTTCTTCACACCATTTTTACTTTCTTTTGAGAAAGAGAGAAGAAATTGTTCTAATAGGAACACGAACAAAAAGACCCTCCCAAGGCAGAGTGGGAGAGCTCATTTGTTCTGATACTACTCTCTCAATTGTTATCAATTAAAATCTTCTACATTGGTAACCACTCTTGATCGTATTAGATTTTTTTTAGCTCTTGTGTTTTATGTTTCATGCATATACTTCTTTATCTTTATTTTCGTTATACATAATGTTATGCTTCACTAACCCTCTAACTCTATTAAGTGTGGTGATACTACCTACATTAACATGACATGGATGTTATTTGCTCACTCTTGTGAAAAATTAAGATGAACAACAATGTTCATTTCTATGAACTTATATTGAATTACAATTTTTTAATGTTAAATTAACATTTGTATTTAGTTATTTATTTAGATATATATAATTAAATTGTTCATATTAAATAATAATAAAATATATTGAAATAAAAATATGTCAAAAATGTTTTTTTCTAATAAATATTAAAATGAAAGGTTAATAAGAAAAATAAGAAAAGTAAAAAAAACTAATTTTAAATTTTTTAATCATTTAGCTGATCATAAAGTACATAGTAAAAGAATATACAATACACTGTTGGGTAGAGCAAGCATAAGCTTAAATAAATTTAGTGGCAAATAACAAGAGATCACAACAACCACACACATAAAGAACACAACGATACAATGATTTTACTTGGAAAAATTCTTTAGAAAGGAAACATCTATTGGGCAATGATAATCGATTTTCTTATTGTTCAAGGGAGAATTACAACAACCAAACTCAGACTTACAACCATCTCTCACACTCATCCCACACTCCTCTATGGGCTTACATCAATTATGGCCTTCCAATAATTACATAAATTTAATTTGCACCTAACCAATTCTACTTTTAGTTGATTTGATCAACGGGAGCCAGATAGGCAAGAAATCTACCCATATCAATAATCAATAAGAAATTAGTTGGCACTATTTCAACATATACTGAGTAATTCTTCATGAGTAATAATTAGTAATAAATATATTAAAATAAATGTATGACTTCCTGTAGGTTTCCTTTAAATTTCCTTTAATTATTTAAACCTATTAAATTTATGTTTTCCTGATGACTTCACATCATCCTCATAGGTATCGATTACCAAAAAAGAGGTGGAATTGGCCCCTCAGTCTGCGCCTTGTGCCTAAAAGCTGAAGAATCTACCACACACCTTTTTGTAGAATGCCATATCTCACAACTTATTTGGGCCAATGTCCTCTCAACATTGAGAATTGATAGTGATTGGAAGAGATCCACCATTGAAGAAAATTTAAAACACTGGTTCTTCAAACTTACTAATTTAAGACACATTCCATTTTTTATTATGTGGGACATATGGAAATACAGAAATAAAATTCTGTTTGAAAACTGAAAAAAGAATGATCCCTGGATATACAAAAAAAATCTCCTCTCCATTAAAGAACATCCATATAAAGAGGAAGCAGACAAATTAGAAGTTTTACTGAACCCAATCTACTTCAATGACAATCCATTTGGCTTCTTTGATGGTGCAGCTGTAGAAAAAAAGTGTGGCATAGGTATATATTTAAAAATCACACCCAAACACACTATCAAAGAACATTTTGTTGGAGGAACAAGGAATAATATGAAAGTCGAGCTGATGGGATTGTGGGGAATCCTTCTACTTTCCACACATTACTCTATTAAAAAATTAATGGTAGTAGGCGATTCAAAGGTCACCATTGACTGGATAAATGACAAAGCCAATCTAGATCTTAACTATCTCAGCCATTGAAAGGAGAAGATCAACACATTAAAGAAAGGTTTTGAGACCATAAATTTCATGCACATCCACAAACAGTTTAATAAAGTTGCGGACAACTTGTCCAAAAAGGCTCTCGATGATACTCTAGGGTGGTTATTTTTCGAAGAGCTCCTCAATGGATCTACTGTTAGATCCGGGGAATTACACATCCTATAAGGTGGTTTTAACCATAAACAACTATTGGGTTATACATTGTTTTAGCCAAATAAAGTGACCATAGGATATCACAGGTGGTTTATAACCAAAAACAACTATTGGGTTATACATTGTTTTAGCCAAATAAAGTGACCATAGGATACCACAGGTGGTTTTAACCAGAAACAACTATTGGGTTATACATTGTTTTAGCCAAATAAAGTGACCATAGAATATCACAGATAAAAGCTGTAAAAGGAGAATAAATATCCAATACATGGAAGATACAACTATTGTAAATTGAATGTTTCATTTGATTCTAATAAAAATAATAGTTCGCCTGAAAAAACATAAACTTATAAATACAAAATATTCTTTTAAATGAAATATTTTATTTGATCTTTAATAAAAAAATATTTATTTAAAAAAAAATATTCTTTTAAATGAAATATTTTATTTGATCTTTAATAAAAAAATATTTATTTTAAAAAAACGGATATCTAAATTTCATTAATATATTGCAATATCCTTTTTATATTTAAAAAAAATATATAATTTTTTAATAATATCTTATGTAATTATAATAAAAATCAAAATATCTTCTATACATCAAATAAATAAAATATTAAAATTACATTATATCAAATTTGATACACCACATAAATAAAATATTAAAATTAGATTATATCAAATTGAATTTTTTTTATTTAATGTATAAAATATTTATTTTTTAAACATTAAATATTCATTTCATTTGAAAGAAGTAAAAGTAATAAAGTGAAAATTAACTTAAAAAAATTATTTCAATCTTTTGCTTTATTTATGAAAACGATTCCTTCAATTTCGATTTTGGAAAAAAATATAAAATTAAAAGTTTTTCATATGTATTTAGATTTCACAATCATTATATTGTGATGATTCTTTTTTTAAAAGAATTAATTGAATTAAAGATAACTTTCCAATATATATAGTGAAATAAGGCTAGAAGCCATTACAACAATAATATTCATTATGAACTTAATATGTCATTTATGGAAATTGAACAGGTAGAGAGGATAACAATTATTCCTCACTACCATCCAAACAAAATCAAATAAAAAAAATGATGCAGTAATAAAAAAACATAAATATATATACAAATTATTTTATTATTATTTTTTATTCCGTAAATCTAAACTTAAATCTGTTCATTGGATATCATTGGATATGAAGAAAAATAAAAAATAATAGTTCAGACTTTGCTCCATACCCATTCTACATAGAACAGAATCTGAAATCAGCTCATTGGATATGGAAAAAAGTCAAAAGTAATGGTTCACTACCATTGACTTTGCTCCATACCCATTTTACATAAAACGGAATCTGTAATCCGTTCATTGGATATGGAAAAAAGTCAAAGATAATGGTTCACTACCATTGACTTTGCTCCATACCCATTCTACATAGAACGGAATCTGCAATCAGATAAGTATTGCCATTCAGTGGTACATCCGTGAATAAAGGAGGAGTCTGCGTATTGAGTCAGTGCGGGTGTGCTGGGCGACCAGATCAGTGCAGATGTTTACCATTTAGTCCCTGTTCACTGTGGCTGCTTGGGAGGAATCGAGCCGCTGTTAGAGGTTTGCATTGCACGTAAAGTGAGCTGTGGTAGGCTAATTTCGCTGCAGCCACAAAATCGTTGCGCAGAGTATTGTATGGTTGCTGCCAACCAGAATTAAGATATATACCCTGCCATTAAACATTGAAAGGGTCTAATATTTTCCCTGTGCACAGGCCTCGGAACGAGCTGCTTGCATGTGAAGGAATTTTTTTTATTCTGTCTTACAGTCGCCAACTTGGAAGAGGAATATCGCTGGAGGTATCTGGTTGTGGTTAATTTGTTAAAGGGAGCTGCCGAAGGAGTTGAGAAACCTGTAGATCCGCTCAGAAAGGAGACACATCGTGAAGTCACCAGCTAGAGAAATAATCACAACAATTTAAAAAAGGGAGGTTGTTGTGAAACGAGCAGTGGGAAGGTGTGTGCTAGAGCATTTTTTAATTTGGTATAGTTTTTCTATCACATTTTTTGTCTTCTGTGTAATTTGCTAATTTGCAGTTCAAGAGCTGTGGCAATATTTTTTGAGGTATGATTAAAATGGCTAAGTCCTTGGTGAAAACATACTTAACTGAAGCAACCAAGTTAAATGGAGAAAATTATATGGATTGGAAATTTAAATGCAAACATTGATGGAAGGATACAATGTCTTGTCCATTGCATCCTGTAAGGAAGTAAAACTTGATGCCTCAGCAGGTGCAACAACTGCGTCAATTCAAGACAGGGAGAAACCTGAGACAAAGGAGAAAGTGTTGCTAATAATGTCTGTAAAAGACTGTCATACGACATATCAAAGACAGCACTACATCCACTAAGACATGGACAACTCTCAAAGACTTGTACTAATTGAAGAACACAAATCCGCTTCTTTCAGGACGAAAGAAAATGATAACATCACTGATTTGATTTATAGAATCAAAGATGTTAAAGATAAACTTGGTAATATAGGTGAAACAATAACTAGCACTGATTTAGTCACCATAACCTTAAATGGCATGCTAGAAGAATACCAGATGTTTATCACAGGTCTCGCAACAAGAGAAAATGCTCCTACTTTTGAAGAGTTGGTAGGTATATTAATGTAGGAGGAAGAAAGGTGAAATAAACTTAATCAAAAGACTCAAAGTTCTTATCTAGCATTAATGGTGAAAGGGAAAGCACCTTTCAAAGGAAAGCAATCGGAAAGAAACAAGGGGAGTAAGCCACCATATGGAAAGCCATCATATGCAAAGCCACAACAAGATATGACACTGTGAAAGTTTGATGTTAATGTTAAAATGAAAGATACATGTTATTACTGTGACAATTTTGGACACCATGCTAGAGACTGCTATAGAATTTAATATCATGAATCCAAACATAGAAACATAAGACATATTAGTAATTTGGTTGATGGAGGAGAAACAATGAATGATGAATTCAAAAATCTCAGATTATTTATTTTAGATGTTGCTTTGTCCTTTGAAACAATGACTCAAATGCATGGTATGTTTATTCTGGCGCGTCCATCCATACATATGTCTTGTAATAAGGACTAGTTTGAAAATTATCATGAGACAAATAATGGTGATAATATATATCTTGAGGATGATTCCTCACATCAATTTAAAGGATATGATGATGTATTTATTACATTACCAAATGGTTGTGTTAAACAGACTCAAAATGTGATGTATGTGTTTGGCATCAAGAAAAACTTAATCCCAATCTCCACCATAATAGATCAAGATTTGAAGGTAGAATTTTTAAAGTCACTTTGTGTAGTAAAAGACATGTATGATCATTATAAGATTGTTTCTATGGGAATCAGAGTTGGCGTTTTATACAAGCTTTATGTGACGAGAAAAAATCATCAGGCATTGGCATCCATAATCATGACAATAGAGGTTTTATGGCACCAAAGGTATGGCCACCTTAACTATCATGATTTATTACTACTTCAAAAATAAGGAATGCTAGAAGGAATTCCAATGCCTAAGAATGAATACTGTAAATGTGAAGGGTGTGCATTAGGGAATATGCAGAGAGAAGAATTCCCTACTCATACATATAAGAGAAAAATATATATTCTTGAACTTGTACATACAGATGTGTGTGGTCCTATGCAGAAAAAATCACTTGGTGGATCCTATCATTTCTTGATTTTCATTTATGATTGCACAAAATATACATGGGTTTATTTTCTAAGAAATAAAAATGATGTATTTGAATACTTTAAAGAGTTTAAAAATATGGTTGAGAAACAAACAAGGAAATACATCAAGATCCTCTGGATCAAGGGGGAGAGTATACATCTAGTGCATTCATCAAGTACTGCAAAGCTCATGGAATTGTCCAACAATATATCATGCCTCATACTCCATAGAAAAATGGAGTAGTTGAGAGAAATAACAGAACCATAGTGGAATGTGCATGGAGCATGTTACAAGGTAATAATCTTTCAAATGGATTTTGGGCTGAAGCTATTTGTACTACAATTTATTTGAAAAATCGATGTCGTACTAAAATCTTACACCATAAAACTCTTTTTGAAGCTCTTTATGGTTATAAATCAACAATGAGCCATTTAAGAATATTTGGAAGAAAATCCTTTTCTCATGTACCTACAGAGGATAGGACAAAATTAGAAGCAAAATCAATCAAGTGCATTTTTATTGGTCACTGTTCTGATCACAAATCATATGAGATGTTTGATCCCTCCACACATAAAGTTTTTGCAAGTATAGATATGTTATTTAATGAGCATGCAGATGAAGTTCATAAGATGGATAGTTATGATGCATGGCATATTCCTTATGATCATGATGAAAATGTCTAAGAAGAAGAAGAACAAGAACATAAATAGGAGGAGGAACTCGGTGATATGAGCACTAAAAGCAACCAAAGTACACCAAGAGGAAGAGTAGAGTCACCACCAGGAAGAGGAAGATGTGAAAGCAATGAAGCACCAAGGATGTCATCATGCCAAACTCATCTACCTGAAAGGTATAGAGACTATGCTTTGAAACTGAAGTAATAAATGTTATAGAAACTTTGAATTTTAAACAAGCTAACGAACATAAAGAATGTATAAATGCAATGAAGGAAGAGTATGATTCCATAATGAAAAATGATACTTCAGAATTAACGTAATTACCCAAAAATAAAGTTCTTATAGGATCCAAATGGATGTACAAACTCAAATTTAATGCTGACGGAAGTATAAATAAATTTAAATCCTGATTGGTTGCAAAAGGATATTCAAAAAAAGAGGGAATAGATTATGCGGATACCTTTGCACCCATAGCTATGATAAATACAAGTAGGTTAATGATTTCATTAGCTACAAAACATAACTAGAAACTTCATCAGCTAGATGTTAAGTCTTCTTTTCTAAATGGGGAACTAAAGGAAGAAGTACGTCTTGTTCAACCAGAAGGATTTGTAAAAGAAGGTTAATAAAATATTGTTTGCAAGTTAAAGAAATCCTTATATGGACTAAAACAGGCACCACGATCTTGGTATATGAATATTGATTATTTCTTTGTAGATAAAGGTTTTATGAAAATTATGAGTGACCCTAAATTGTATATCAAGTCGGATCGGGAGTGACATGTTTCTTTCATTTCCTTGTATGTGGATGATCTCATTATAACAAGAAATGCATCTCGGTTGATTGATGAAATTAAAAGACAATTGTCACAGGTTTTTGAGATGAAAAGCCTTGGTGAATTGCATTATTGCTTAGGTCTAGAAATATGGAGAACATTTGGTCAAACACTGGTCACACAGAGAAAATATACAAGAGAGATTCTTAAAAGGTTCAATATGAATCAATGTAAATAAATATAAACTCCTTTAGAATAGAATGCTAACCTCCATAGTGATGATGGAACGAAATAGGTCAATGGTACATGGTATCGCCAGTTAGTGGGAAGTCTAAACTATCTCACTACAACTAGAACATATATAGAATATTAAGTTAGTGTCCTGAGTCAATTCATGGCCAAGCCTCATGTAAATCCATTGGTTAGTAACAAAGAGAGTACTTTAATATCTAAAAGGGGACTGCTAATTTTGGTATTAAATATACTAATGAGTTTGATGTTAAGTTGAAAGGTTATTCTAATTCAGATTGCGTCAGAAATCCTGACTACAGAAAATCAACCATAGGATATACATTCAACATTGGATCGGGAATCGTGTCATGGAGCAGTAGGAAACAACCAAATGTTTCTTTGTCATCAACTAAATCTGAATACAAATATTTGTGTAGTTCTACTTGTGAGGAAGTTTGGTTGAGGTGAATTCTTGAAGATGTAGGAGAAGAAAAAAAAGATCCAACAATTATCAAATGTGATAACCAAAGTTCCATCAAACTAACTAACAATCCTGTGTATCATGCTAGATCAAAGAATATTGAAGCACATTATCATTCTGTAAGAGAGAAGATACAATCAAAATAAATTGAATTAATATGTTGTAATACAAATGAAAATGTGGCAGACATTTTCACAAAGCCTCTTGGAAAGGAAAAGTTTGAAATATTTAGGAATCAATTAGGTGTTGTAAAGAACTCATTTCTCCATTAAGGGGGAGTGTTAGAGAATAATGTATAAATTTGTTATGTTGTATATTTTTTAGGGATTCCATATCTCTTTTTGATTTGGAGTAGATTCAGATCCACATATGTAGGAGTTAGTTGATTGCTTCAGAAACTATAAATGTAATACTCATTTGATGAATTTATGGAGTGAGTGATACAATTTGGTCCCATGTTTCTTTGTGCATCTACATTTTTTGCTCAATCTTAATACTTCTTCCTTGTAATTTCTGACCAAAGTGTAGAGGTTGTAGAGAAGGAACTGAAAGTATGAATTGCAATGAAGAATGTTATTCATTCATTCTATCAACTGGAGAGATCAATTACAATGAAGACTACTATTCCATTCATTCTATCGAAGACTGCTCGATTTGTCCCTCAAATGGGTAGTAAATGCATCACTCATAACTTTATATGTAAAAGTGAATACAAAACCTTCACATGCCCATTTTTCGAGTGGGGTCTAAAATGGGAAATGGAAACAATAGCGAACATTGTTAAATAGAACGGGAGGATGCATGACTAAATTTATGGTGGAATCAAAATTTGGTAATGTATGTCAAATAAAAAATGATGCAATAATAAAAGAACATGGATATGCATAAAAATTAGTTCACTATTCTTTATTTAGTGATACATCCATTTATACACAAACACAATTGCAGAGTCTTAGTAAAATCCTTTAATCTTCTACACTAATAGACTTCCACTCTTTAAATCATTAACCTACATCTAATAACACATATTTCCTCTCTTAAAAACTAAGTTCTCCACATACACAATTGATTCCTAAATTGTAGTCTATTACATTTATTAACTTGAGCATTATTCACCAACACCCCTGTTGGAATACTAAGAGGGCGAGGGGGTGAATCAATATGAGCACTTTTTACCACTTTCAATCACAATATCAATAATATTCAATAGTTTATCACTTACACATTTACTTGATATTTCATGAACATATAACCATAAGGAGTATCATTCAACAACACATAATAAACAACCACAGATACATAGTACACTAGAATTTACGTGGAAAACCAAATGGAAGAAAACCACATAATGTTTTCTTATATATATATCAAGAATACATTCATAGGAAGCAAAAACTTCCCAATTCTCTAGCAACAACTGAAAGGAGAATCTAACCCCCTATTTATAGGATCCAACCTTAAGGGAGATACAACACCATGAATTCTCTGGCTACAACTGGAAGGAGGCTCCAACCCCCTGCTATAAAGGATTCAACTTGAAGGAATCTCCAACTCCCTGTGTTCTCAAGCTCCAACCAAAAGGAGGATACACCCCTCTAATTTACAATATCCAACCTCAAGGAAGTTCCAACTCCTTGTATTCTCTGGCTCCAACTAGAAGGAGGATAGCACCCCCTTTCCTCTCCCCATCCTTTTGCCTTGAAATATAAGTGTATACCAAATTGTCACTACCACTAATACTGTCACTACCATTGTCTCATCAAACTGCAATCAACATGTCATCCAACCTATCACTGTCACTATCACATCAATCTATAACTAATCATAAACATGTCACCATTAACCTATCATTGTCAGTGTCACATCAATCTGTAACTCACCATCAACCTATCATTGTCACATCAACCTATCACCATCACATCAACCTGTAAGTACCAAGACTTGTACCATATCATGTATCAATTGTGTACCAATACCTATACCAAATCATGCATCAACGATGTGCCACAACCTGTACCATAACAAGTGCCTCAACCATATACCATATCACTCTTGATATGTCTCAATCATGTCATACACCATGAACAATAGGAAATTCCAAATAAAGTACTATCAATGGTATATCTCAACCAAGTACCAACATCACCACGCATGCAGATAGCATGTACCAAAACATCCAATGCATGTACCTCAAACATGTGCTATAACGTCATCAATAAGTGCCTCAAACATGCATCAACATCACCAAGAAATGTACCTCATACACATGCCACCATTTACCAAGTGTGTACCTCAATTATGTACCAAAACAACAATGATATGCATCGAAGATATACCTTAAACCATGTGCCTCAAGCATGTGATAACATCACCATGACATATACCAAACTAGATACCAAGATATCCATGATATATCTCTAATAATGTATCATATCATCACAAAGTTGTACAATATCATGTACCATCATCATCAAGACATGCCTCAATCATGTATAATAAAAATTACCCTCAATAACACATGTAAAGCATACCTCTGATCCTGTAGAACACTTGATACACAATATTATAGACTTGTATCTCTTCCTTAGCCTCAACAACAAGAAGATACCATCTTCATCAAACTTTACCTTAGTCTTGCATGACTAGTTTTGGATTAGTCAGAAACCTTAAATTTCAAGAAGCATTACTTCGTACCTGTAATGAATAAAGGTCTAAAATTTTAACCAGAGATACTTTGAGATCATTTTTCCATATCCTCAAAATCTCAGGGTGTGAACCTTCTCATAACAAAATTTATAGGGAAAATGGAAGACCTTGCTAAATTTTGGCCTATTCTAGAGAGCGAGCTTGTAGAGCACGCCACACGCTTAATATTTTCTATATAGTTATGAAACATGTATGCAACATACTACAGACTATAGTGTTTCCAATAAAAATTTTCTTACATAATTTGGATCCTCTATGAAGAAGTTATGATTGTTTTACTCGGAACACCTGTTTGAGACTAGTTTAAGGACTAGTAAAAAAGCCTATATTCCATAGAGTGTATCTCCAAAAGTACAACGACCTAGAATATGGAATTTTTACCATGGGTACCTTGATCTGTCTTCTCAATTCAATCCAATTTTTTCTATGTAATTCATCTTATAAAAACAGTTATAGCGAAAATGGTAAGATGACCTTTAAATAACATACCTTAAAAAACATCATTCCAAGACTTCATCGTCCATTGGAATTTTTACGTTCTTCACTTCATCTTGCCTATGAAATTTTCCTCAGATATCCTTGGCTACCTCAGATAAAAATCACTGGAGTTAATGTAACAAATTAACTCCTAGGTTCCTTATTTAAACTTTTCAAGTTCCTTCTTTTTGGGCTAACTTGTAACTATTTTACCCTTTTTCCTAATTTTAGGGTAAACTCATTATTTTTTGTTACAACTATTCTACCCTTTAATTAATTATTTTTTTACTCTTTTTCCTAATTTTAGGGTTAGCTCATTATTTCTTGTTACAACTTTTTTACCCTTTAATTAATGACTTGTAACTATTTAGGGGTTTCTTAACCATTCTTCGGGGCTTCCAACTTCTAAAGGGCGTATCTCTTCAATCGCGAGGAACCACAAGGTGTAACACCTACCATTGGAAACCACATGATGATGAATATCCCTATATGAGGGTTTTTTTATGCATTTACAATGTACTTCACACTTTTTTTCTTCAAACAACTTTAGGATTCATGACCAGACCTCTAGGGCTTCTCCACCACTTAAATAAATGCTTCTTATAGAGTTGACTAGGGTTTACTTAAATTCTTCTAGACTTCATCTAGAGTTGAAATCAATGACAAATAACTTCCCAACAACCCCCTCTTAATGGGACAATACAATACTTGAATAATAACAAAACAAAATTTGAAGTCTTCATCTTGATTATTTTTCTACTTCATCATTTTGAAGTCTTGCAGGTACCAAACTCCATCAATATGTTTTCTCGTAACCATTGTAAATGTGTATCTCCTGAGTCGAATTCCCGAGTTCCCTAATTCGACCTCCCAAATCTCCCAAATCATAGATCTGCCAAATTAAATTAATGAACTACAATCCATATGCATGTCCCTTAACCTCATTATTGAACTGTAATCCATATGCATGTCTTCAAAACCGTAATGAGGAATAATTATTGAGATCCATGTACTCCCAAACTATTTGGACAACAATTAATGTTGAGTTGAACCTGCACTTGATACCTCATCTGAATATGCAAATGACTCTACCGTACCTCTGATTTTGGAGATTCATTATCACTTGTTTTACAAACCAAAGATAATGCTGATATATTTAAAATAATTAACAAATTCCATTCTCTTAAAACTTAATATAGTTATTTTCTCTATTTAAAATAAAAATCCGTCCAAAAACATAAGCCAGGCCTTCATGCCCAAACATTGCACGTTTCCCTCTCTTTCTGATATGCAAAAGCATGACTCCATCTCACCAAACTTGGGAATCTTCCCAAATTTCTCAATACTCTTTGCAAGGACGATTCTCATGGAAGCAACACACTCTTTGCAAGGGTGCTTCTTCTACAAGTAACACAAGGCATCCAAGGCAATGTAATGCATAGACATTGTGGAACATGAGAAGAGGTTGTTTCTCTTCAAAGTAGGCACCATATCCTTCTACACTTTCTTCACCACAAAGATCTTCACATACAGTGGCTACAATGAGAGCACAATACAAACACACGAAAACCTATCTACTCCCACACATCGCTAATCTAATCCTACTCTTATCTTATAGAGTAGTACATCTTACAAGTTCTTATTTTCCTGGGTTCTCCCGTGAGGGAGCTAAGCCCAGTCTCACTCTGATACCATGTCAAATAAACAATGATGCAACATTACAAGAACATTGATATGCACACAAATTACTTTACTATTCTTTATTCAATAATTCATCCATATATACACAAACATAGTTGTAGATTCTTAATAAAAGACTTGAATCTTATACATTAACAAACTTCCCCATTTTAACTCATTAATCTAAAGCTAACAACACATCTCTCCTCTCTCAACAACTAAGCTATCCACATATACAATATACAATTGATTCCTAAATCAATTTATTAACTAGAGCATTGTTCTCCAACAATGAAAACTAGGATAAACATCCATGGGAAATGAAAAAAACAAATGTGGTAAAAAAAAATGGAAGGATAGGTAGAAATAAGTGGAAGGAAAGCACACCAAAATGTGTTGGCATAGGACAATCATTTAGAATTTGAAAGTCATTCAAACTATATTTTACTTAATCCAATTTCCTAAAGTAAAATCCGAACCACTAATTTGAAGGAGACAACGAAGAATATTCTTCATGAAACATTCTCGTCGCTACATTCCAATTTTTTAATTAAAATAGGTATTAATTTGGCACTTTTCAATATGGATATGCAGGTCTACATAAATATTGTATAGTGTTGTTTCAACATAAATATTTTTTATAATCTTTTACTATATAATTTTGTTTTTGGTTTTCATTTTTTTAAATCATTACAATAGAGAAATTAACATTAAATGTTGTTATTTTTATTTTTATATAGTAAATATATAAATATATGTTTTTTTTTTCAGATTTTATTATAAAATACATTTTATTTTCAATTTTTTTTTTAAATATATAATCTTTTCATTGCAAAAAGTTGTATATTTTTTTTCTAAATGTTTAAAAATAATATTCTTTACCTACAAATATTAACTATCCATTGAAGTAAAGAGAGTTTTTAAAAACAAAACTTTAAATTATATTTTGATATACATAACATCTTAAAACAAGAATATTAATTAAAAAAAATTGAAATTTGAAAAAATAAATGACAACATTTTGAATTTAAAAATGTCAAACATTAGTTTTAAGAAAATGAAATAAAGAAAAGAAAAAACAAGAAAACACTATTAAAAAGGATATTTTAAAAATAATTGAAATATTTGAAAAAAATATTTTGTTGATATCTTATAACCAAGAAGATTCAAAATGTCAAAAATCTATCTTGATAAAAAAAAGTGATTATGGAGTATGATTTTTTCAAGTGAGATTAAAAATAACCACTAAATATGACCTCTAGAAAAATGAAAACTCTAGAAGGTTCTCATAAAGTAGGTCACTATGTTTATATCTATATCTATAGGTACATTAAAAGTGACCCCCCGATACCTATATCAATACATATATTAAATTACACCTCTCTCCTCGTTTTTGCCAAGTGAGCTCAACTTTTAGCTAATTTAGAAAAACCCTAGTATCAATGAACATGGTAGAGCATTATCCAACTAGTGCACCCTTGTGAGTGCATCCCATTTAGGTGTCCTTTATGTGCATACGTGTGTTGCTTATGTGGGTTGATTACGTGTGTGTGTTAGGTGTGTCTTTTATGTGTGTGGATTAGATCCATCACTTATGTGCATCTGTTAGGTGTGTATTTTCCATGTGTGGCTTATGTGCATCACTCATGTGTTGCATTTATTTGTGTCTGGCTAATGCAATTGGTTCTCTCAGAACCCCATCCAAGGTGCCTTAATCTATGAATCAAGGTGTCTCAATCATTGAATGAAATTATATACATGCATAACCTAGCCATGTAAATAGTAAGGGTTATTTTCAATTTTTTTTAATAATAGTGAATATCTTCGTTTAAAGAAGAGGTTGTAGTCAAACCATCAAAACATAATTATAATTTCTTTTATGTAATAGGGTTATAGTAGTGACAAAATTTCCAAATTTGATTCCAAAATAAGTATTCTAAATCCTAATCTATTATCCAAATATTAAAAATGGCAAGCATATTGCCAAAAAAAAGGATTCCTAATAGTAGTTAAAAAGTGAAATAGATTCAAATTTAAATAGAGAACCTAAAAGTTGTATCATGTAGGGCTTATTCATAAACCTAGGTGTCTTCATCTTTAACATGTTTCCCATTTTTTTCACTAGTTTCTACCACTAGGCTAATTGTCAGAATATGATTCTTCCACCAACTTCTCTTGCTTGACCCTAATATTGTCAAGTCAAGTACTAGCTCGCAAGATAATGATATTCACTATACCACCTTTACTTTGGGTTGATTCATTTTGAGATAATCCACCCTAACTACTATCTCTCACAAATATTCATTACCTCATCATGACAATGATCACGATCATACATAAAGTCTTACATGTCACTCTCCATTCCCTACATGAGATTATATTGTGTTTCCATTTCCTAGTAGTGCCTTACTGACTTCTAAGCTTCTTCCCTAAGGTGGTGTTCTTAGCTGGTTTACCAATCACTCCATTTTAGAGCTTCTACAATGACCTCTTGCTAAGAATCTACTAAAACTTTCTCATAAGCATGCATATTCCTTCGAATTTTTGCTAGTTCTCACGTTGTGCACCTCCTTCCCCTTCCATGAGCCAATTTTGAAGAGAAAGGATGTAACCCTAAAGCAAAGAGGATCCTCCTCATTCATAGATATGTATGTATGTAATTCGTGTAGCATGAGACTTTACCACCCTTTCCCATTTCTTTCCCATTTCCAAAGTTGCATCTATATTAACAAGTTGGTTGACCTTTTTATTGTTTGAATGGAGCTTATGAAAGAATAATATGGTATCAAACTTTAATGCTATACCCATGGTTCTTTGAACTATTCTCTTTATCCCACCAATGATTGGAGTTAAAATATTCAAAGAAGGAAACTCAGAATGGATATGACCATTAAATGATTTATCTTGTGTGTTTTTTCTCAACCTAAGCCTTGATAAGTTATGTGCGATTCTACCTCATTATGTGTGGTCTCTCTTAATCCCCAAGTGAAATCAATTTCCTCTATTTCTACGGGGTCCTCTATTCCTGGGGCCGATGAAGGAACCGTCGTTCCCTCGCTCCCTCCCCCCAACCCCACACTTCTCACCCTTGAAAAATATTTTTTGTTTTCTCCATAATATTTTAGAATTAAAATAAAATTCTAAATTAAATAAATGTTTCTTTGTAAAAAAATTTAATTAATATATAATATTTCAGAAAATCTAATATTAAATCACAATTATAATATATTGTAATAAGGTTTTAGATTGCAAATCTGCCTTGCGGGAAGAAAATATATTACAACAATACTCTAGATTGTGATCACTAGGATAACTTACTGTTATGAGTTTTTTGTTTTTCAAAGGAAAAAATACTTATATTAAGGAATATAAGTATTCTGTTACATGACTTTCAAAAGTACATATCTCTCAATTTTTTTTTATGTTGCCATATAGTCTACAGATTACAGCTTATCATATCAGTCCTATAGAGCTAGAAATCTCTATAATATATAGTCACCAGAAATAAATATTACACTTCTTTGAAACAGTTCCAAAATAACAGATTTTCCAATCATCTGTATGATTAACCACTATCTATTCTGTCAAAAATATCTGCATGTCCTTCAATTCCCGCTGCAAAATATAATCCATATTCCTCGAGAGATAAAGCTTCTTTTGAAAGTAGGTCAACTTCCATGTTGAAACCTCTGTATATATGTTGAATTTTAAGCTGTGTAAATTTCCTGTTGAGATCTCTTATCTTTTTCATCCATGGCTGCAAATAAACCACCTGTATATTATTTGCATTAGTAAACCAATCAATAATCACTTTTGAATCACCTACCAATTGCAACCTTGTTACCTTTTTATAATGAGCAAAAAATAATATACACCATAATGCTAGTAATCCTGCTTTGGTATTAGTGTCACTGCCAAAGTTCATTCTGATTTTAAAAGTACCCAACACCGGACATTTTAGTACATCTCCTCCTCCACATGTCTCACCCCTTGCTTGTGAAGCACCATAAAAAAAACCCACAGCCAGATCCCAAAGAAGTAAAGGTGGTCTATCAATCCTCTTATCCTTAGTGACATGTCCTATTCTTGTTTCTCCCAGATCCTATAGAATACTAGTACATACTCTGTCTCTATTCAGAGGTCTATCTTCAAAAATAACAAGATTTCTATGTTTCTGGATCTCTCAACAGATAAGACATGGAATTTCTAGTTTTTCTCCCTTCCTTCTTTTCCAATTTAGTAAACAATCACTAAGTTGTCCTCCTTCCCATATACCATCCCACTTTAATTCCTTAAGCATTAAATACCAGATATATTTAGTAAAGGTACATACTACAAATAAGTGATATGCAGTCTCGTCACAATTCCCACAGAGAATACATCTGCTAGGGCCATGATAACCTCTTTTTACTAAGTTTTCCCAAGTAAGATTTCTTTGTTCTAAGAGTAGCCACATAAATAGTTTAACTTTTAATGGAAAATGCCATTTCCAGAGATCATTATACCAGAAAACAGGTTCAGTCTCTTCAACTTCCATCATTTGAACCTCATATGCTTTCTTTGCACTTACTTGGCCACTTTTGGTATCCCAGGACCACATTAATAAGTCTTTGTTTTTGCTTAGTTCAATACCCAAACTGACTAAAAATTTCACATAGTTATTCCATTCATATTTTAAGTATCCTTCCAATCCTAAAACCTCTTCCTTTATCAACCCAATTTGTCTAGAATTTTCCAAATCTACTGTTCTTACTTGTGCCAAAAATTCAAATCCTAGGTCCTTAAGTTTTAAAATAAGATTCCCTGAGAGTTGATAAAAATTATGTGACCCAACCATGGGATTAGAACAAATTCTAATGTCCCTTCCATCACCTGCATTCCAGACCAACCACTCATTTAAGCTATTTAAAAATGATGTGAGAGCCATCCAAATATTAGAGTCACCTGCCCACTTTCTGCTTCCTTGCCTAAGCCATGCAACCACAGACTTCTTCATGAGATATTTGTTTACAATTACCTCATTCCAAAGCCCAGGTACCATGAGGCACCTCCATATATTTTTTGCAGCAAGTGCTTTTTGAAAAGTGTAGATATTTTTTATACCCCACCCCTCCAGCTTTTTAGGTTTAGCTATCTTATCCTAACTTATCAAGTGTATTCCTTCTTTTTCCTTTTTGCCAGTCCACATAAAACTGAACATTTTCCTTCTGATAATATTGAGTATACTTTTTGGAATCTTGTCCAGAGAGAGCCAGTATACATGTATACTTTCAAGTACAACTTTCACCAGTGTCACCCTTCCCCCTAAGCTTAACCATCTTAGGCTCCAATTAGCAATCCTTTTCTCAAAGTTTCTCACCAAGCAATACCCATTAACCTTATTATAACAGTTAGGTTTAAGAAAACAACCAAGATAATTAAACCCTTCATATACAGATTTAACATCATAAGGTAAAAACTCCTTCAATAAAGCTATATCTTTTGCTGACCAACCAACTTCAAGAAACATTGATTTTTGTGGGGTAAAATCCATTCCAATGGCTTTACTGAACAGTTCTAAAAGGTCCTTATATAAAATACATTCACCAAGCATGCCATTTCCAAACATAATAATATCATCAAAAAACATCAAGTGAATAGCCACCAAAATCCCTTCTAAGTTCTTATCTCTAACCTGCTCTTTTATAGCCCTGCTTAAGCCTTCCACAACAAGAAGAAAGAGCAAAGGGGATAATGAACACCGTTGTCTTAGTCCCATTTAACTTTTAAAGAAATATGTAGGCTTTCCATTAATTAAAAAAACAAAGTTTGCATAGGTTACACACCCCATGATCCAATTAGTTGCTTCTAAGCTCATTCCCACCTGTAACAACACCAATCTTAGGAAGCTCTAGTCAAATCTGTCATATGCCTTTATCATATCTAGTTTAAGTACCATAACATTGATATTTTAAACCTTAATACTCTGTAAAGATTCCTGAACAATACAAATAACATATGTGATTTGCCTGCCCTCTAGAAAGCCAAATTATTCCTATGATATACCAAAGGACAGTGAAGATTTAATTCTCTTGGAAATAATTTTAGTAATGATTTTATATAATAGGTTGCAAAGAGATATGGGCCTATAATCCCCAAAATTTTCTGGGTTCTCACTCTTTGGAATTAGAGAAAGAAATGTTTCATTCAATGCACCATAAACCCTACCTTTCTTTCTTGATTCTTCAACCATATCCACTAATTCATCACCCAGAATGCCAAAAAAAGCCAAAAAAAACTCTACTGTCCAACCATCTGGACCAAGGATTTTTGAAGTTTTAAATCCTTTGAGAATTGATAAGACTTCTACTGAAGTTACAGGTAAGGTTATTCTTTTACTAACTTCATATGTGAACATCCTAGGATAATTCCTTAATATAGCAAGTTGGTCCGTAATGGCAAGATTAGGGTGGGCCAAGAAAATATTCCAGAAAAAACCAATTGCTTCCTTTTGTAAATCTTCATTTCTAGTTATCAGTGTCCCATCCTCCTTGGACAACTCCCAAATAGTATTGATCTATTTCCTAGAGTTTGCATAGGCATGGAAAAATTTAGTATTTCTATCACCTAATGCTAGCCAGTTCAGACGACTCTTCTCTCTCCAGGTTTCCTCTTCTTGTCTCAAAAGTACCAAATTTATTTTCTCTTTTACTGCAATCAACTCTTTTTCTATCTCGTTCTCAAATCCACCAGGATGATTTAAGTAACTTATATCTAATTCTTCCTCCATCTTAATCAATTCATCCTTTTCTTTTAGATTTTTCTTTCTTCCCAGTTTATCAACAAAGTCTTGAGTAACTTTAGTTTCTTTAGCATTGACTCCATAGGATTTAAGGTCTCTGATCCCAACAATCCTGCCTAGTTGGACCTGATTAAGTTTACAAATTTTGACTCATCCAACAAAATAGAATTAAACTTGAAGGGGAAGCTGACCTCTCTAATATCTTTTTCCAAGTGTATAATAACTGGCATATGATAAAAAATCTTTAGATTACACACTACTGATCTGTATCTATAACCTGTATTCATAAGGTTCTTAGAAATCAGAAATCGATCCAACCTCTTGGCAATAGACTCATTTCCTCTTCTACCATTTCTCCAAGTAGGCTGCAATTTTAAGGATTCAATATCCACCAGCCCCTCCTCTTGTAGCAGCTTGCTAAAGTATGGTTGTAAAGGATCTACTCTAGTATGTTTTCCCCACACCTCTTTGAATGAGGTAGTAAAGTTGAGGTCGCCCCCAAATATTAAATTTTGATCATTGAAAATACCATCCTTCTTTATAGTTTCCCAAAAGACCTCTCTATCAGTATAAGAACCGTAACAATTGATCACCTTCAAATTTATGTCATGATCTTTTACACGTCCCTCCAACAGTATCCTTGCAGGAATCAGGTAAGCGAAAAAGTCCACTTTCCTTGGATTCCATGCTGAGAGCATCACACTAGAGAGACTTATGGAATCCACTCCACAAAAAGACCAGTGTGGTAGCAATTTAACAAATAGACCCCTTGCTTTTTGCACCCCTACCATAGTTTCCTATATAAGCAATACATCTGGTTTCACTAAGTCTAACAATCTTTTTAGGGCTAGGTACTTGGAGCTTCCCCCGACTCCTCTCACATTTAAAGTGACCACAATCATTTTTTAACTCTTTCCAGGGATTTTTGTGCTCTAAGCGCTAAGCACCCTATGAAGATTTATCAAATATACTAAAGTGAGACTCTATAATGTGATTGTGAGCGCATAACTTACTCTTTTAAAAATTTAGCGAAATTATTCATTGTTTGCAATTTACTCCAAATTTATTTAATAAGATAGTTTAATACTTAGATAGTATTATAGAGTTACAAATAGATATGTTTGACCATAAATGATTTTATGGTGTATACTTAAAATGAAATTTGCTTATAATTTAATGGTCTAATATTATTGGGTAAGAAGTTAAATTGAAAATGAGGTAGTATTAGGTTTCATATATCATATTGAGTCTAAATGTTAAAAATAACATGATTATAATGGAGCTAGCTTACATGTTATTAAAACTTCCATGATTACAATGAAGATATCTACATTGATGATCACTACAATGAAGATAGCCACAATGATGATCACAATGAGGACGTCTAAAAGAAAATAGGTTAGCAACTCAAGTGTGGCTTTCCTTGAATAACAATGATGATTCAATATAGATTCAGAGATATTAGATTGTAATGTTGTTCTCACTATCAATTGATAACTAAACTATAATGGGTTTGCTACCTTCAATTTTTTTTTAATAATATAATATTACATTGTTATATAAAAATAGTAAAATAATTCTCACTATCGATTAATAACTAAAAAAATTAATAATATAATATTACATTGTTATATAAAAATAATAAAATAACACATTATGAATGAATAATGATATTAATAGTTATGATATACCTAAAAAATCAATAAAAAAATTCACATGGATTATCTCACCTTTAAAACTTATAAAATTAATGTTATGGTGAGCGAATTCCTTCACCTTGACATAAATCATTGTATCGAGAGTGTTTTATAGAATAATATGATGCACATGTCGTAATGTAAT
>SNQJ01S0022540.1:211133-221556 GCA_010110895.2 Picea sitchensis
CTAGATCTATGATGTGGAAAGTTATTTTTTCTAGTGATATGTGGATATCTATTATTATAATGGATTCAAACCCTATTGTTGATCTAGATTGTGCCCTAAATATTCTATGGTTTTCCTTGGGTATCATCATTGAGACAAAGTGTTAGAGATTTTCCTGGAACTTGGTAACCTGGAAGAAAAAATAAAGTTATTTGTTATACTTACAATTTTAAACATTCAATTTTAATCCTTTTTAGGTATAAAATTTGAAAAACAATTTGCAATTAGAAGAATTTAATGTTTTTCAACACTCAAAATAAGTGAGTTAAAAACACATTTAAACTAATAATATAAACATTAAATAAAAAATAAAATTGTAACAAAATGTTTTTTTCGTTTGCTAGCATGTTTGTTTTCTGTGGGACTAGCCTTTGGTCTAAGAAATCATGACCCTCTAATAAATTGTGACCTAGAGGCATCTAAGTAACCTGGGGTGTTCATCTATGTCGTGTCTAAGAAATCGTGACCCGCTAAGAAATCGTGACCCAGGGGCATCTAAATAATCCGGGGGGTTCATCTATGTCATAAATCATGACCCAAGGGAATCTAAGTAACCTAGGGGGGTTAATCTATGTCGTCAAAATCGCCTAGGTATTGCACTTGGCCTCTTAACATGGTTGGATTTTTTTGGGTGTCTCCCCCCGAATATCACGAGTTTTGAACCTTGGCCACATTACAGAACAAAACCCTCGAAATCCAATCACTCTAACAAGATTTGACCAATTATAACGAAATGTTGTTTAATATAGATTTTATTTAATATAATTGTGATTTTATTTTACCATTTGATGTAAGTTGTTTTTATTTAATCTAAAATTGGTCACTATTTTTTATTCACATATAAAAAATAGATATTCATCTAGCCAAAGTCCAACACAAGCCTACCAACTTAGGAAACCATGCCTCCAACTCCTATATGATTATGCCCACCCATATAGAATATTCAAAAAGACAAAGGAAAATGCAAACCTATCACCCCAAGCTAGGAATGGGAGGTGTTTCCTCCTCTATCATGTCCACTAGTAGCTCTATGCCATTGTTTTCCTCTTTACCATGCTTGCATGCCTGTTGCATGATGTCCACCTTGATCGGATTCTCCTAAGTTCCAATAATGCTCGTTGAACCCACTTCTATTTTACCCTGATCTTCCTCTTCCATAGTTGCGGTGATGGTGATTTTCATGCCAAATATTGTGCTACATATATGGTCCTCAAATTTCCCCTCAATGATGCACATGGTATGGAGGATATCCTTTTGGTCCTCTTTAATTCTTTCCAGTGCTTGAGAAACCAATTTTTAATAAGATAGTATCTTTCTACCATTTGGAGATACTTGGTGTCCTTGTTTTGTGACTAGACCAGGTCCTCAACCCAGTCCCTCACTTCCTCTAGGATCTCTTCATCAAATATCTTATCCCTCTTTTCCATCACTATAGCCTTAGCCTCCTAAATAGATTCCTTTTCTTTCTTGTATGGTTTCTCCTCATAGTCTTTTTAATCTCTGTCTAGTGCTTTCTCTGATCAATTCCCAACCATTTGATTCTATGATGAGGAGGCACCACCACTCCTTTTCCTCTTTCATCCCTTACCTTACCTACCTTTTCCTGATCCTCGGGCCATCTCCCCAATCCATAACACCAAGAATTCCAGACTAGAATTCTTATGAAATGTCGCACACCCCCCCCTAGAATTTTGAGATAAACCCCATGAATGACACAAGGAGTCAAAATCTAAATTCCCTTGGTCCCCACACCCCACTCTTTTCTCAAAAAAAATATATTTCACCTAAAATCACGATATTTCCAATCTTCAAGCACTAGAACCCATCCACAACTACGGTGATGCCCCTCCTCCTGACATTTCTTATATGATTCAAACTTTTCCCAATCCTTTTCTTTTCTTGCACACTAATCAGTCCATAAGGCCCATTCACTATATATTATTACCACACCTAATTCCTCCCAACATATCTAGGCATGACATCACTCTCTCTCCTTATCACAACTAGTCATAAAAAACATATCCCTTCCATGAATATTCAACATTGTTTCACAATACACCCTCCTCTCTTGGATTGGATTTTGCATAATGAAATTAACTGTGGAATATGTCTTCATACCCACTCCTGTCTTGATCTCTCCCCTCCCCATCAATGGATAAGACTGTTACAACCCACTTGTCCCATCCTCATTACTACTTTTCAAGGTGGAGGAATGATGTGATGCATAAGCGTATGTCTCCCCACTTACATTCACCTAATATGAGTAACCATTTGATGTAAGTTAAAAAAATAATTTAAATTAATAATATAAACATACAAAATAAAATTATAATGAAATGTTATTATTGTTGGAAAGTTGGTTGTCATTGATGTCAATGTTTGGACAATGATGTCAACCCTTGGAGAAGTCTGGAAGCCTTAGATATGTGGTTGAGATAGATGGATAGTTATTTTTCATTGAAGGAGTGGTTGATGTCAACGTATGTGTTGGGTGCATTTAATGAATTCTACATGTAGCCCCAAAGGTATGGTCATGGAACCCACAATTGATCGAGGAATAAATACATGAAGTTCGGTGTATTTACAAGCAAGACTATCATAGATGGATAGTACATGCCATGTCATTTCCGGTGATATATGGTACGCCATGTAGTTCCTCATAGTTGAGGAGATATGGCTTTGTGAAATTGGAGTACCCTCAAAGAATCATCTAGAAGTTCCTATAAAGTCATCAATAAGTTTGCTAGTTAAAGTGGTTGCAACTAGAAGTTAATTATGGGTAAATTTGCTGCAACAAGAAAATAATTAAAAATAAATTAGTTGCAATAAGAAATTGTGAGTTTACTAATTATGGGTAAAGTAGTTGCAACAAGAAGGTGGGTTACCCCTAGAAGAAGGAAGATGGGTCAAACAATTAAAAGATGTTGCCTAAAGGAAGGCACTTGGGAAGCATAAATAAGAGATTAAGAGTCTCCCATTAGCATCTATTGAGCATATTGAAAATCTATCTTGTGAAAGGTTATTGGAAGGTACTCATTGACATATATAAGTTAGATGCATAAATTCGATAGTTCTGTAAACGCAATTTCGATAGCGGTCGAAATTTGGCAGTTCTATAGTCACGGGTGGTCCCATAGCCATAGGTTTCGGTAGCTACAAAATATGACATTTCTAGTAGCTTCAAGTCGTTCTATAGTCGTAGGTTTTGGTATCTACATAAAGTGGTACTTACAGTAGCTACATGTGGTTTTGTAGCAACAAGTTTATATAGCTCCACAAAGTGCCAATTTTGGTAGTTGCAGGTGATTTGGTAGCTACAGAAAGTTGGCAATTTGGTAGTTGCATCATATTTGCATATTGGAATTGTTCCAATTATTTCATGGTATGGTATAGGTCTTGATGATGATGTAACAATTTTGCTACAAAATTATAGGTATGTCTATATGCATATTTTGAATTTTATATCTTGGTAATAGTAAGGTACATGCTTGGTGATGTTAACACATGATGAGACACATATTGGTGAAGTCATGGTTCATGGTTTGATACATGGTTGATTTGATAGTTCATTAGACTTGTTTCATGGATAATACACCACATGCTTAAGGCATATCTTGGAGGCCCCTTTTTCTTTATGGTTGCGTATGGTTGAGGTTCATGATTTGGTGTTATGCTTGAGACATATCCTTGGTACATTCTATATGGTTGTTATGGTTCATTGTTAGAGGAAAATGTTTGTTATATTGGAATATAATTGAGGCATGTAGTTGGTATATGATCTTGGTTTATTATGATGCATTCGTGAGGTTTTGGTTTATACATTGATGCATATGTTGGTACATGGTTGATGATTGATATACATGGTTGATGGTTGATGAACATGGTGGATTCTTGAGGTACATGGTACAGGTGTTGGTGCATGGTTGATGCACTTGTTGTTGTACAGGTGTTGGTGCATGGTTAATGCATGTGTTGTTGTGTGGGTTGTCGTACACGATTGATGCTTGGTAGGGTACACATTGATGGTTTGGTACATGTTTGGTAAATGCATGTGTTGGTGATGTTGGACATCTATTTTATAGGTGTCCTTGGTATATGATCCATGTGAGAGGATCTGGTTGGGTAGAAGTGATAGGTTGAGAGTGACAGTGGCAGTGATGGTTACAATGACATTGGTAGTGATTGTGGTAGTGATAGTTGTTCTACACTTATATTTTAAGGAGACAGGATGGGGTAAGGAAAGGGGGTTGTATCCTTCTTTCATTTGGTGCTAGATAAATCAGAGAGTTGGAGCTTCCTTCAGGTTGGATCTTGAGAACCAGGGGGTTGTATCCTCCTTCTGGTTGGATCCAGAGAATTAAGGGAGTTTCATCTTACTTCATGTTGGTTCATGTAAATCAGGGGGTTGGTGCCTTCTTCCAGTTGGTGCTGGAGAATTGGGAATTTGGTACTTCCTATGAATGTATTCTTGATTTATATAAGAAAAAATTATGTGGTTTTCTCTCGTTTGGGTTTCCACGTAAATTTTGGTGTACTATGTACTTGATGTGTTGTTGCTTATGTTTCTATGTTCATGATATATTGATGATATACTACTGATAAAGTTGACATACATATATTTTGTTTAAAAGTTGTAAAATTTCTCATACAAATTCACTCCCCCTCGGGATCTTAATATTCCAACAATTGGTATTAGAGTGAGGTTCTTCAAGAAAACAATTTAACCACTGGAAGGAAGATTATGGATTACACTTAGAATGGAGCACCAATATTCAAAGGTCAGAATGGTTTGGACTATGATATATGAAGCAGAAGAACAAAATCATTTTTACAAGCACAATGATATCATGTTTGGAAATCAATTGGTATAGGACACACCGCTACAAAGAAGTAGAAGACTGCAACCAAGAAGGAATTAAAAAGAAACAATAAAATAACAATGGATTTCATGTGGGAAGGATTACCTCATTCGGTAAGAGATGAAGTAGGAAAATGTTCATGAGACAAAGAACTTTGGGATAAGCTACATAATATTTATTCCAAGGAATATCCCGTCACAGAATCAGATCCTATTAAAGAAAGTGAAGGTACATAACAAGAATAAATATGCTCACCATGTTAGACATATTCAAAAGACGAATATTGTGAAGAAGGAATAGTAGACCTAGAAGTAGAATTAATCAATGCCTTAGATGATTTGACAAAAGAAAGGAAGAAAAAAAGGTATCTTAAGGAACAATTAGTCAAGAAACATTCTCAATAAAGTTCCGAAGAAGCCCAACAAGTCATCATGAATCTAAAAGATCATCGAGAAGAAGCCAAAAGGATTGAAGAAACATAAAAAATTCATATGGAAGAAAAGGAGTGTTTGAAATCCGAAATAGAAGCACTAAGAAAGGAAGCAATGGAACATAAGCAATGTTCGGAGGATGAAAGAAATTAAGTAGAGAAGAGAGAGAATATATTGACATATCATCTTAAGGAAAGAACTGGTGAATTAAATCGGTTTGAAGGAGAATTTGGTCAAGAAGAGAGAAGACTTGAAAAAGAAATCATCTCCTTCAAGATCCAACTTGAAGAGGAAAAATGAATAGTAGAAGTCATGAAGATTCATATGGTGAATAAAGAAGAAGAGCTTGAGAATATTGAAGAATAATTTGTCACATTGAGATCCAAAATCGTCAAGCTCAACAAGAACGTTAAAGAGACAAAAACATCCACATCATTCATAGAAAAGTTTGAAGAGAAAATGATCCATATGGATATCGATGGCCACCCACCTTTTCCAACTGCTCAAAACAGTTTTTTGACAATTTTGGCAACTTACTATTTTTAGTAGTTTTAACTTCTGGGGCCATTTTGAGGGCCTAAATGAAGGTTTTTCAGGATAGAGATCCTCAATGATATCAAAAGGCATGACTGATCCCCCAAAATGAATCTCCTTGACGATATCTTTCCAACGGGCTATCACACGCCTAAAACAAAGATCGTATGCAAAAGTTACGACCCCGGGAAGTTGATGTACTAACTTACCCAAACGGGGCCCACNTTACGACCCCGGGAAGTTGATGTACTAACTTACCCAAACGGGGCCCACATGACTTTTGGCGCTTCATCTCCTAGGGTTAGGTTTTTGGTTGTCTAGGGTTTTTGGAATTCTTTCTTATTGTAAAAATTCCTTCAGAGCCTCATTGTAACCTTCTTCTTGCGAATGCGCACTGTTTTCACATCTCTTCTCAGAGATAAGTTGCCACCATTCCAACAAGCTTGTTTCCACTGCATTTTATAGTTTCAGCTTATTTCGTTATTGAATAGAAAACCAGTTTTACTGTATCTCTATTATTTTGTGTTAAGCACCTATTAATAATCTGTATTCATTTTGTTCTGCTCATAAAATCCAGATCATAAACACTCCAAGTTGCTAGAAAAGAAGAATGGGGAAAAGATTAAGAGTTATGTAAAAGTACTCAAAGGAAGGAATCATGGTCAGCCAAAATCAAATAAAAATGATAGAGACACATATTCAGGAAGACCCTCCACATTCAAGCCACAAATAATCTTCAATCATGATCATGATCAGCCAAGACATGAATTTAGAAGGAATGCACCAAAAAGAAGATCATTCACTCCCAAGTGTGTAAATTTTTTTAAGGTCACTGCCAATTGTTTTTATTGTACTAATTTTGGACATAAAATTGCAAATTGCAGGGTTTATGGAATAAATTTTCAAGTAAGAAGTTCTTATGTGTCCCCACATAACATTGAATGTTACAAATTCCACAATTATGGTCACATAGCTCATGATTGTAGAAGCATGATGGATACTTCTATCATATATAAGAAAGTTTGGAAAAGCAAAACAAGAATAGGTAAAAGAAGAGCAGATGAATGAAGGACACCCATAAGTCATACTCTCAAGATTGGAAATAGTACTAGATCAAGAAAAATCTAAAAGAAAAAAGGAATATGTTAGATATAAGAAGGTTTGAAGAAGAAATGAAAAACAAGAAGAACAGGTGAATATAGACAAGGTCCCAGATATCACAAGATTTGCAGTAATGTGAGAAAGAAAAGAAGAACAAGTGAATAAGTAATAGGTGCAAGAGATTGTACTTCCAATAATTTTAATGCAAGATCAATCCATCGGAAAAAGGGAATAAGTCATAGTTCATAAAGATGATGAGTATACATACAAAGATGAATACTACTCCGCATTGGAGTGGGTATTTTTCTAAGCCACCCGACTTGGAGACTCCTAGTGAATATGAATATTCAATAGGGGGAGTCAGTGTAGTAGCTACTAAAAATCAAAGAACCATCCTTCAAGAAGGTTGAAGTATTTGGAGAGACAGATAGAAAAAGTACAAAATGATAGATTGATCAGTTAATGAGTATTATTCCCACGCATATATCAGTTGGCAGTTACATATGCATAAGTTTATGATTATATTCCTTGAGACAAACATATCTTTAGTACAGGTTGTTCCATACATGCGGAGTTTGATTTGTAGGTAGCGTAGATCAATGGACACATTTGATTCAGTTACAGTTGTGAAGCCTTCATGATAGTATAGTGGTAGATGTGTCAACATTGTGGAAAATTGAGTAGCATTGTTATGGACAACTTATGACATATGGAAATAGATGGATTTATGAAATCAGTAGAAAGTACATAAAACATGGGTCATAGAAAATGCATAGCAGCGTATCAATGGAATGAGTTGAAATCAAATAGTCACAAGAAGGAAAGAGAAACCTTCAATAAAAGTTATATCATCATAGGGACATTATTGAATAGTATGGTCATGAAAAATCATTTGAAGTCAAGAGATTTTGAATTATTTACATATATATAAGAGAGTTACAAGAGGAAGCATCAACCAAAAATTAGCAAGAACTGGAAGAGAGGAGAGGAAACACTTATAGGTATCCCTACATTGATTTACATGATATTTTGCAGAGAATTCGAGGGAAGAGAATTCATCAGAAAAAGAGATCCACAACGAAAGATTAGAAGCTTATAGATAGGGGGAGACATACTAACACAAGGATTTATCCTTTTTACTATGATGTCAAAGGAAGAGAAAGAGAAGGATTGTTTAGATAAGCTATACTTTCAGGGGAAATCACATAAGGAGAGAAACATGTGAAGAGAAAGAACAAAGGCATGAAAATAGAGAGAGACAATAGATGCATGAAGACAGAGGGAGCAACCCCAAAGAGAGAGATCCTTTTCCATTGATGTCAAAGGGGGAGAGTGAGAAATATTGATGAGGAGAAATGGTAATAGGGGGAGCATGAGTGTTGGAGCATCAATGTTTCCATCGGTGTTGCCATAAGTTTTGGTGTTTCCATCAATGGCAAAGGGGGAGATTGTTGGAACATTGGTTTGGACAGTTGGTTTTCATTGATGTCAACCCTTGGAGGAGTCCAAAAGCCTTATATATGTGGTTGAGATAGATGGATTGCTATTTTTTATTGATCCAGGGGATCAAATTTTGCTCAAAGTTCAAAGTTCTTGGAATAGCTTCAAATCGAACGAGAGCGTAGGCCTCGTCATTACGAACCCAACGCAACTTTTTTGGGTTCAAACGGATGTCGGGAGCGAGAGATATCGCGTTCTGTTCAAAATGAGAAACAGACAAAAAAAAGGGGATGCTGACTGTACAGTTCGTACAGTCCATACAGACGCTGACGTGGCCGACTGTATGACATGTGGCAGGCAGTTGTATGGATAGTTGGCATATGACGTGGCATGTTTGCAGTGAACGGTATGGTGACACGTGGCCCAATCAATGGCCGCCATGTGTCACACACATATTGGTTTAAAATTTGTGCATTCAGTAGGACTCGACCCCTCGACCTCCAGGCAGGGGAAGAGACTTGGGAAGGGCCGCCGACCGACGTGCCACCACATGTGCCTTGTAATATAAATGGCGCACACTATATTTAAGTTGATATGTATTGTATGGTGGGTGCGGACCGGGGCGGGGCTTAGCCCTGACCGTCAGTCCCGCGTGTATACAATATAACCATATTACTATATGCACACCCTATTGTATAGCCCTTTCATATGAGCCCCTGGTCACATACATTATTGCAATATGACCATATGTATTACCATATGTGCGCGCGTGGGTATGTGTTTTGGTTTTGGTTTGAATTCGGTTCAATGGTTATACAAATGACCCTCCACTTGTACATTAACCATTGGCTTTTGGAAACGGGGCCTATGTTTGCACTTGCGCGCGGTCCTATGGGTCATACGACCACGACCTTGGCGGTTAGGGGCTAGGTGCGCCCGTAACTATCCTACAATTTGCACGGTTTGTGCGGTTGCGTCCAATGATGATTTTTAACGCTTAAATATGCGTGTGGGCTAGGTTGAGCCAACAAGGGTGCAATTTGTAGATGCAAAGACAAAAAGTTTGAAGGGGGACTTCCAGGAAGCCTATCTTCTTCAATTTTTGGCCAAACGAGGTGCCAAAAAAACCCAGCTAGGGGTTTTTGGATGTTTTGAAGCCATTGGAGCAGTCTATTTGTCATTTTGAGCATTGTAAAGAACATTTTTGAGGACTTTGAGCAAATAATACAAATGATCCATTGGAAGCTAGACCAGGAGATGTAGCCCAAGAGAGGGGTGAACTCCTTTATCATTTGTTGTGTTATGTGTTTTCTATTCACTATTATTGCTGCTGTTTATATGCATCTTAAATGAGTAAATGTTATTTAAGTTCTGTTGCAAAGTTGATCCATTTTCATTTTAACACATAAATTTTACTTGCAAATATTTTCAAGAATACAAGTCTTCTTCATTTTTAGATCAAGCTGGTATCAGAGCATAGGTTTTTGAAGACTTGATTATTTGCAAGTGTTTTGTTTTCTGATGCTCACAAGGTTGAAACTCACAAGAGGAGAAGGTCAACTTGTAGAGCCAAGTTCTCATCCTTCAATTACTTCTCATGTTTAATCCTTCAAATCTAGATGAAGTTTGTGTTCAGGCCACTCATTTGGAAGCAAGGGGAAGGAACGAAACTCAAGAGGGTAACAAGAAGCCTTTCAGCCATGGAGACAAAGGAAAGAGGAAGTTCAAGGGAAATGGAAAAAATAATGTTGTTGTTAAGAAAGAGGGAGAACAATTCACATGCAAACATTGTTCAAAAGATGGCCATGATGAAGACCATTGTTGGAAACTTCATCCTCAAAGAAGACCCAAAAAGTTTGGCAACAAAGGGAAGTCAAAGACTACTGCAACCATACAACATGATTTAGGTTCTGATTTGGGTGATGAAACAAAGATCACAGCCATGGGTTATCAAGGTAATGGTTCTATTGCAAGTACTATTTCTTTAAGTAACAATAATCTCAATGTAACTTGACAAGA
>SNQJ01S0022540.1:224907-241812 GCA_010110895.2 Picea sitchensis
AGTCTTTTGGAGGTCCAAAAGCTTTCCAATGGGGAGGTGTGATCCAGGGGATCAAATTTTGCTCAAAATTCAAAGTGCTTAGAATCGCTTCAAATCGAACGAGAGCGTAGGCCTCATCATTATGAACCCAACGCAACTTTTTTGGGTTCAAACGAACGTCGGGAGCAAGAGATAACACGTTCTATTCAAAATGACAAAAAAAAAAAGGGGATGCTGACTGTACAGTCCATACAGACGCTGACGTGGCAGATCGTACGACACGTGACAGGAAGTTGTATGGACAATTGGCATATGATGTGGCATGTTTGCAGCGAACGGGATGGTGACACATGGCCCAATCAATGCCCGCCACATGTCACACACATATTGGTTTAAAATTTGTGCATTCAGCAGGACTCGACCCCGAATCCTCTGGGCAGGGGAAGAGACTTGGGAAGGGCCGTCGACCGGCGTGCCACCACATGTGCCTTGTAATATAAATGGAGCACATTATATTTAAGTTGATATGTATTGTATGGTGGGCACGGACCGGGCCTGGGATTAGCCCCAGCCCCCGGTCCTGCGTGTATACAATATAACCATATTACTATATGCATGCCCTATTGTATAGCCCTTTCATATGAGCCCTCGGTCGCATACATTATTGCAATATGACTATATGTATTACCATATGTGCACGCGTGGGTATGCGTTTTGGTTTTGGTTTGAATTTGGTTCAACGGTTATACAAATGACCCGCCACTTGTACATTAACCATTGGATTTTGGAAACGGGGCCTATGTTTGCACTTGCACGCGGTCCTATGGATCATACGACCACGACCTTGGCGGTTAGGGGCTAGGTGAGTCCGTAACCATCCTATAGTTTGCACGGTTTGTGTGGTTGCGTCCGGTGCTGAGTTTTAACGCTTAAATATGCGTGTGGGCTAGGTTGAGCCAACAAGGGTGCAATTTGTAGATGCAGAGACAACAAGTTTGAAGGGGGACTTCCAGGAAGCCTATCTTCTTCAATTTTTGGCCAAACGAGGTGTCGAAAAAGCCCAGCTAGGGGTTTTTGGACGTTCTGAAGCCATTGGAGTAGTCTATTTGAAATTTTGAGCATAGTAAAGCACATTTTTTATCACTTTGAGAAAATAATACAAATGATCCATTGGAAGCTGGATCAGGAGATGTAGCCCAAGAGAGGGGTGAACTCCTTTATCATTTGTCGTGTTATGTGTTTTCTGTTCACTGTTATTGTTGTTGTTTATATGCATCTTAAATGAGTAAATGATATTTAAGTTGTGTTGCAAAGTTGATCCATTTGCATTTTAACACATAAATTTTACTTGCAAATATCTTCAAGAATACAAGTCTTCTTCATTTTTAGGTCATTTATTGATGGAGTGGTTGATGTCAGCATATTCGGTGGGTGCATTTGATTAATTCTACATGTAGCCCCGAAGGTATGGTCATGGAACCCAACGTTGATCGAGGAATAAAGACATGAAGGTTAGTGTATTTCCAAGTAAGACTATCATAGATGGATAGTACACGTCATGCCATTTTATGTGATATATGGTACACCACATAGTTCCTCATGGTTGAGGAGATATGGATTTGTGAAGTTGGAGGACCCTCAAAGAACCATATAGAAGTTTCTAGAATGTAAGCAAGAAGTTTTCTAGTCAAAGTGGTTGGAATTAGAAGTCAATTATGGGTAACGTTGTTGCAACATGAAAATAATTAAAAATAAATTAGTTGCAACAAGAAATTGTGAGTTTAATAATTATGGGTAAAGTAGTTGCAACAAGAAGGTGGTTTATCCCTAGAAGAAAGAAGATGGGTAAAACAATTACAATATGTCCCCTAAAGGAAGACACTTGGTAAGTATAAATAAGAGATCAAGAGACTCCCATTAACACCTATTGAGCACATTGAATATATATCTTGTGAAAGGTTATTGGAAGGTACTCATTGACATATCTGATGTTACATCCTGCTCTTGCATGCACTGAGAAGACTTATTCTTCGAGGACACTTGCATGCAAGTGATCTAGTTCATTATACTATTGGTTGTTTGATTATGATTATGAGACATTGTGGATTTGATGTTATGTTATTTTTGTTGTATTTACATCGACAGGTGCTATTGACTGGGTTCTCCTGAGTGTGCAAGAATCTGGACGTTAAGGATAATGAGGTGTCGATGAAGCTCCATGGACTCCGGATTGAGTTAGGGAGTGGACTGTTAGGGTTTGAATGTTGTTGATGTGACATATGTACATAATATTAGACGTTATGATGTTGATTATTATTGCTGACATGATTCGTTGATGGATGCAGGCTAACGATAGCTTGCTGACCAGACTCACATTTGGAGTAGAGGGGTCACGCACGACAACCAGAGGCATTGAGGGAGAGGTGTGGAAATAGCCCTGCCACAACTTACTAACACTCCCTCCATGGCTCGAACTGTAGGTTAATGATTACCTAGTTCAAGAGACTCGCGATGCCATGAGGGAAGACTATGACATTCGCTCACGATGATTCTAAGGGGAACACAATAAGGCATGGTAATTATTCCTTAGAGGCCCTTAGTCTCCTAGAATATCACCTGACGGAGTATTGACTGCAGGGGTTTGACGCCTACCAAATTTAGTCAAGAGGTGAATGGCACCCTTGGAGCACGTAGTGCGTTTTGAAGGGCACGTCGCACAAATAAAATGGAAAGAGGCATGTGACACCCTTGGAGAATGTAGTGCGTCTTGAAGGGAACGTCGTGATTTTAACTGGTAAGTGAACAAACCTACTTCCTAGAAAACCATGCCTCCTTAGGACCTGGTCGGCCTTAAAATGAATTTTGTGATGAGTAAGTTTAATAAAAACATTTCCCTTAAGAACAGTTGCCAAGCCTAGCGAATTTAAAACCTAGGTCTAAGTAGAACTTCTGAACAAAAAATAATGAGAAATGTAACAAGAAGGGGGTAAATGAAATTCCATTTAATTAAACTAAAGAGGGTTTGGGAAACTAAAGACTAAGAAACTCTATAAAAAGGATGGAAGAGGAGGAGTAAGGGACACATTTGGATTACGTAACGTTACGCTGCCGAAATTTTATCTTGACTGAATTTCTCTTGTGGGAGTTGGGGATACCCAACTTGAACAAAGAGTGGTATCTTGAACTTGCTAGGCAAGCTGGGAAGCTAGAATTCTATGGCATTGTCTGTGTGGCCTCTTTGCGGCCCGGGGGGCTCAGGGGGAAGAAGAGTGCCCCTAGCGTTGGATGGAAGGTACCGGAGAGGTTGCATTGGTTGGCTAGCGGGAGCTGGACGGAGCGTGCGCGGGACAACGACTTCGTAGAATTCTCAATTGGCTACAATACACGTGTATAATTGTATTGAATAGTAGTTAGATTCCCTATATATGAATCTCTCTAACATCGAAAGGATGCGTGCGTCACCGTGTTAAAAATTTAGTTAATTTTTTGTCCCGACAGTATACGCTTGTGAAATTTGGTTTAAAGGTAGTTAAATTATGTTCTTGTGCCTTCGGTTAAGGTACTTCTATTGTGTTAAATTTTATGTTTTATTCAATGTAATACTATCCGGAGATTTCATTTTTTTTCTTTCAACGAATTTATCTTGAGGAGCCCAGCAATTTATGATCATAGAATTCATAGTTATCCCATCCTTATGCTCACTGTACTTATTGATTTGATTTCCAATGGCGAACTCAAACTCTGAATGTATATGACCTCTCTACGTTATTTTTTGGGGTGTTTTTTTCCTTGCGTTTTCCTTTCTTTGTTGCCTTCTAGTTTCGCCCTGAAATTGTATTCTTCACACTGCATGGTAAATACAGTACCTTTGTGTTTTGTATGCTCTGTTGTTGTTTAAAATTTACCGAAGCGAATCGCGTCCTCCCTCCTCCAGTTAATGTAGAAATGTATGCATTTTACAAAGGCCTTTTGCTTTGCGTTTGTAGACCCAGGGCACTTTCCCCTCTCTCTGTGCCTAGACAAATGTTTACTTAAGGTCCATGTTTTCCTAAACAAAACAACGAATTTTACGCTGGTCATTTCCATGAGAATTCCTTATTCTTTGTGTGGTCCATGGGTTATCCCCTGCGTTGGAAAAGCCCTTTACACAGTGGAAATGGCGGTTCTTGGGTTTGAACTCCAATTTCTGACTTTGGGATTTTAATCACTACCCAATCCGTAGATTCTGAGGGAATGCGTGAAACTCTTGTCCTTAACCTTTTTGCATAAGTTTGCTCAGTGAATTATGTCGGTGGGCGATTTTTTTTAATTAAAACTAAATCGACATTTATGAGTAGGGCCCGTAGTCATTCCCTTGTTTTAATGGATTTATTTTACTATTAGTTGGCAGAGTTAAATTTTTGTCTAATCTGCGAGTGACTATCCAATCAAGTTTTTACTTAATTAAATAACTGCCCAGATTAGTTCAACAACCATAATTTCGGAATCACCACCTGTGATCTAACCATGCTGACCCATGTATTAATTCTCAGAGTTTCCTATTTTGTGTGCCAAGATTTTAAATACTTCCCTCCCTTAAAATACAATGAATTTATTATCCCTACTTAGAAATTTAATATTTTCACATCGAAATTGGTAATTAATCACACAAGTATTTCCTTGGCTTTATTTAATTCTTCTATTTCGAGTTTTCTTGCTTTTTTTTACCCGTGCATTTCTGATCTTTCTTGGATAGTTTATAATTCTAATAAACGATTTTGAATATATAATATTCTCTTGTTTTGGACAAGTCTCCTTTTATGGATAGTGGCAGGTGCACAGTTTTAATTCCGAGACCTGGGGTTAAGCGTGCCCAGCTTTAATCCCCTTGAATAAACACAAAACAGTTTTTAAAAGTGCACATAGATAATCATTGACTATCTAGAGGTTTCGAATATCACAAGGAGAATCAAATATTATTATAACTATAACCCTTGTATAATAATGATGACTGAGGTAACTCAGTGGTGGAAGCTCATGACAGTGAGGTATTTAGGACAACGCACTATCTTAAGATCAACTGGAAGCCATCGTATTTTAAGTGTTGTTAAAAGGCTTTTTTTGGTTTCATAAAGGACTCTAAGTTGAAATTATACGAAGTGGAATTGTTGTGGGAAAACTGAATACAACGCACGGGAAGGAGTTGTAACTCTGCATAAGAATCTACAACATCATTTGTACAACCCTAGCTAACAAAAACTACTCTCATTAATTACTCCATTGTCCTTAAATAGTTAATAATATTTATGAAGGCATCTAGACAATAATAATAATGTAACCCTAGAAGTTATAAGATTAGGTTATAAGTTAATTGTTGAGTGGGTTTTATTTCAAAATGTGCTTATGATGTTTTATATTGTTTTAATATTAGTCTAATGGTTTTGTGTAGGATCAAGTTCATACTTTTTGATTTTATTATATTAAATTTTGAATAACATTATGAAGAAGAGTTATTTTGTTAATACCATGAATCAAGCGATGTGCAATTTGGAGTAAGAAATTAGATTCAAGTGTTGAATTTTGTCAAATTCTTTATGTGAATATTCATTACTAATTTTTTTTTATTTTTTTTAAAAGATGGATCCTATTATATTATCATAAACAAAATACAGTAACTGTTTGTGACGCCAATTGTCCCGCCTAAGCAGGAAACCGAGACAGCTGGGCATCCTATGCCAAGTGTTACTCTTTTGACAAAATAGACATGGGTTCGTCCTACCCGAAGGAAACCAGGACTATCACTTGTGAGGTTCAAACTGTATGCCATAAGCTAGATATAAGGAAACTAAAAAAACTAACTGAACTAGAGCTACATGCAGAACAGAAAAGGGACTCCTAACCGAAAGCATCATTGAACCGTTTTACCTGTGCGCTTCTTCTCTTTTCCCTGTTGTCTCCAGTCTGCTGGAAGCACGTACGTCTGCACACACGTTGGGCATTGCCGTTGTGGTATATTTTTGGAGTGGTCTGCGAAGAGCATATCAAGTCACTGGTCAATCCTAGTGNTCATCCATCAGACTTCTTAGCTCAAAGATGAGTGCGAGGTGCCCCGAATCAGTAAAGGGTGGCTGCTCCAGCCCGTAGCTGTCGACGGAGGCTTGGTGTCTAGAATCCATTGCTTCTCTGCTTGTCTGCGCCGAACGGTTGAGAGACTGGGTCTCCGTCCCTGTGGTTGCATCGAGAGGGGTCTCTTCTTCAATAAAACAGGTGGGGAAGTGCTCCTTCGGGCTATTGGCTTTGAAATCCTTCTGAGTGTCCCTAGGCGGAGGCTTGTCTTCCTTTCCGAATTCAGTAGGTGGGTTCCAGTTATCTGGAACTGTAACCAGCAGGGGCTTGGGGTAGCTCTGCATGGCTTCCTCTAAAGTAATTTCCTCCACATACGCCATGGGAGGCGTTCGTGGTTTCCTGCTCCGTCGAGTGGATGCTATGGCCAGTGCCTGTTCAAATCTCCTCTGTCGCTGGCGTCGAGACTCGACCGTGTACCAAGAGGCACCTCTGCGTGGCTTTCCTCCTGCCCTAGGCATGGTGGAGACCCTGGGAATGACCAGGGTTCCTGGAAGACAGACTGCTCTGCTCCAGAGCTTCGGTGAGACCTTGAATTTCTGCTCAGGTGGAGTATATTGCGGATGCGCTAGTGGAGTGATCACTGCAAGGAGAAAATGCTTCTCTATGCTATCAATCCCTATGATAAGGCGTAGGACTACCGTGACTGCCATAGCCATTAAGGCTTGGTGCTGAGTGCGCTGGAGGCTGGTACAATTCCCTTGCGCGAGGAGGCTCGTCGTTTGGTAACAGTTGCTGTAATCCATGGTGACTTAATGGCAGAGGGGATGTTCACCGGTTGATGCATTAATAATGCGTCCCGACATCAGTTCACGTGTCTCCGGATAACTACGTGGCACCCCATCCGGGGGGGATAAGTCTCTGGTGGCTAAGGTTTGGCACCTGGTGAAGATGTCTGAGCATTCTGAGACGTGGTCCACCCAACAGGAGTAATCGGCTTCCCTTTCGACTGCTTCATTTTCTAGACAATCCGCTACCCTATTTGCATCGCGCTTCACATGGGAAGGTATGATGTTGAGGTAGGGTTGGAGGAGGCAGTTGAAATCTTCTAGCAGTCCTGAAAGTCGCCAGCTCGGTGAAATTTTTGAAGGGTGACTTCCATTCAGAATCTTGGTGATTAAATGGATGATGACTTGTGAGTCTGCTTCCAGGACAATTTTGTAGTGATCTTTATCCATCGCAGATTGGAGGCCCCTCAATAACCCTGTTAGTTTTGCCACATTGTTTGTTGTTTCCCCTAAGAAGCCCACTATCAGGCCTAGGATATTTCCTTTGGAGTCTTTGATCACTGCTCCATATCCTACTATTCCCGGGTTGCCTTTGGAGGCTCCATCAAAGTTTATTTTGATGAAGTGTGCGGAGGGGGGGACTAGGTAATTGGGCTGATCTGTAGAGGTTTGTTGGTCCTTGGTGTTGATTGATTGATTAGGATGGGCTGCCAGCGTTGAAGAATGCACTGTTCCTTGGGATTGCACTTGAGGTCCTCCGCTTTCCATGATTTGCTCCTAACTGTTTCTTTGATTAGAGAGTTGATTCTTTCCCATGTGGCCTCCGGCGTGGAGGCTTGGGAGTGGAAAATTATTTTGTTTCTTTCCTTCCAGAGCTGCCAGAGGACGAATCCTGGTAGAAGCTGCCAGATGTGATTTAGAAGCGGGTTGTTATAGGAGATGCGGTCCCAGTTCTCTATTGTATCATTGATGTTGTTTCGGTATTGATTGGATTTGCGCATGATTTGCACGCGTTGATCCCATATTTGTTGGCTGTAACAGCATCTGTTGAAAAGATGTTCTTTGGTTTCCTCTTGTTAGTAGCAGAGCACACAGAGGGATGGCCCAATGAAGCCTCTTTTCCTGAGATTATCCCAGGTTAAGGCCCGATTG
The DNA here is from genome assembly GCA_010110895.2 of Picea sitchensis. Taxonomy (NCBI): domain Eukaryota; kingdom Viridiplantae; phylum Streptophyta; class Pinopsida; order Pinales; family Pinaceae; genus Picea; species Picea sitchensis. Next base: position 232,869 of record SNQJ01S0022540.1, read on the forward strand.
TGCACCACCAGCCACAGGAAGGTGGAAACCTTAGGCCAGAGAGCATAATTCTAGACTTTGCTCCATATGGGATCTTTGACTTCGCCTTGGGGGTGGCTGTGTAGGGAGTAGGCTTAATTTATTGTGAAGGTCCCTGCTATGGAGTATCCCCATCTCAGGATGTCCGACCCTTCTCTTCTGGGAATTTTCCGGCGGTTGGCTTAAGATTGCCAGCCCTGTAGGTTGAGATTCTCTGGGACTCCAAGGTCTTGGTGAGAGGTTTTCCATTGACGCCAGGGAGGGTGTTGTCCTTGGGGTTTCCAAAGATCTTTAACCTTTAAGGAGGTGTGCGGATCGAGAGCTCCCTTGAGGGTGGATAAGTCCTCCATTTAATTCAGGGGTTTAAATTTCTGCCAAGAGTCATTCCAGAACATGGCACTCTCTCCATCTCGAACCTCCCAAAAGGCATGGTTCTGTACCAGAGTGCGATTTTTCCATGCAGTGTTCTAGATGTTGGATCCTTGGATTCTGTTGTTATGCCCGATCAACTGGTTGGCTGGCGTGAGGGGGCCATACTTTTGTGTCCACATTTGTGCCCAGGCTGTTGTTGGAGTTTTTAGCCAGCGACACTAGATTTTGGCACCCATGACTTGGTTGAGCTTCCCCGGGTCCCTGAGGCCTAATCCTCCTTGGATTTTTGGCGTGCAGAGTTTATTCCAGTTTACTAGCGCCAATTTCTTATTAGGTTGGTGTCCATGCCAAAGGAAATTTCGTTGAAGGTTTCTGATGACTTTAATAACATGTTTGGGAGAAACTAGGATCATGAAGAGATAGGTGGGAAGAGTCTGCAAAACTGATTTTAGGAGGACTAGCCGAGAGGAAATTTTGAGGGGTCTAAAGGTCCAATTACTTAGTCTGTTAGAAATGGAGAGGAGAAGACTGTCCTAGGAGATGGATCTGGTGGCTGCTCCCGTGAGGGGAATTTCTAGATAATTGGACGAAAGGGAGCTCCTGGGTATTCCAAGGAGTCTGGAGATATGTGTTTGAACAGGGGCTGGAGTATTGAAGAAGTAGAGCTTGGACTTGTCATAGTTTAGGGACATGCCTGAGGCTTCCGTGAAGTCAGAGAGGATGGAGTTGAGCGTGTTGGCCTCCCGGACTGTGGGGGAGTTGAGAAGGAGGGTGTCATCGACGAATTGACTATGGGAGAGAGCTGGCTGAATGCTGTGAAGAGGTAGACCTTTGAGGGAGCCATCGGTGAGTGCAACCTTGATGCATTTGCCTAGGGCTTCCGCCATGAGCACAAATAGGAAGGGCGAGAGGGGGTCTTCCTGTCTGATGCCTCGGGAGGGCGAGAAAGGTCTGGATGGGATACCATTGACCAAGATGGAGAAGAATGTTGAGGAGATGAGGTTGAGGATCCAGTTGACCCAACCCTGATTGAAACCGAAGGAGTCTAGGATGGCTCTAAGATATTTCCAGCTGGCTCGATCGAACACTTTGGAAAGGTCCAGTTTGGTTAGCATACCTGGGGTTTTGGACGTTTTGAGGGAGTGGATGACCTCGTGAGACAGGATGACGCTGCCCGTGATTTGTATTCCTTCTACATACCCTGCCTGCTCCTTGGAGATGACATGAGTCAGAATGGGTTTTAGTCAGTTAGCTACTACCTTCGTTATAATTTTGTAGATGACGTTGGAGAGGGATATGGGTCTGAACTGTTTGGGATTTGTGACTCTTTATTCTTTCGGAATGAGCGTTAGGAAGGTTGCATTGAGGGCCGGGAGGACCACACCTGAAGCTCGCGATTCCTCTACAACTTCCCAGACGTCTTTTTTGACCAGATCCCAGCAATGATGGAAGAAATCAGTAGTGAACCCGTCCGGGCCTGGGGCCTTTCCTGGGGGCATGGCTTTTACTGCATGATCCACTTCCTTTTGGGTGATGGGCCTTGTTAATACAATGCTTTTCTCCGGGGTTACCAGTGAAGGTATGTGCCTGGTGATTCTTTGTATAACTTCTGATCTGTCCTCCTTGGTTTCCGTTAGGAGGTCCTGGTAGAAGTTGATTAGCTCTGCTTCAATTTTGGAGTGTTCTCTGACTGTGTTACCTTGGCCATCTTCTAAATGGGTGATTCTGTTGACATGGCGCTGATGCATCATTTCTCTGTGGAAGAATTTTGTATTCCTTTCCCCTTCCTTGAGCCATTGTACTCTGGATTTTTGTTTCCATAGAATTTCCTCTTGCTTTCTTATTTCTTCTAATTGTGCTTGGAGCTTCTCCTCCTCTCTCATTAGTTTGGTGGTTATGGATCCGGAGATGAAGGTGTTTTGGATCTCCACCAACTGGCTTTCTATGTTCCGGATGCTTTGAAAAATATTTCCAAAATTGTTCTTGTTCCATTGCTTCAGCAACAGCTTGAAGTTTTTGAGTCTTTGTTGGAATTTGTACATACTGGAACCATGGTCTATTTTTGCCTGCGCCCACCAGGATTTGGCTAGCTGCTGGAAGTCTAGGTGTAGAAGCCAGAATTTTTCAAAGAGAAAGGGCTTGTACTTAGGTATTTCTTCTGTGTCTAAATTGAGAGCAAGTGGCCAGTGGTCTGAACCAACTTTTGGTAGGATGAGGCTTTCCAGATAGGAGCCTGACTCCATTAATTCCTCAGTGAGTAGGAAGCAGTCCAGATGGCATGCGATGTGTTGAGTGCCCGATCTGCGATTAGACCAAGTGAAAATGCCATTGCTATTTTCTATATCTACTAAATTAAGATGATCAATGAGAGTTTTGAACTTACCGCTGTCTTGCTCCAGGTTTTTGGTGCCTCCTGTTTTTTCCTCCAACGATAGAATCATATTGAAGTCTCCTCCTAAGATCCAGTTTTGGGTTGTCACTAGGGTTTTGATTAGTTCAAGCCTCTTCATGAGTTTATCTTTGTCTTGCTGATTGTGGGGGCCATAGACATTGGTGATGGCTCCTTCCTGGTTCGAGCCAATGAGCTCGAAGTGTGCCATTATTGTTCCCGCAGTTGAAAAGGGGTTGTTGATACTGATGTTGGAGGGATTCCAAAGGATGGCTAGGCCTCCGAAGGCACCTATGGAGTCTATTGATATGGAGTTGCATTCTCGCTAGATTCGCTGAAAAATGATATCAGCTTCTGTTCCTGCGCATTTGGTTTCCTGTAACATTAGAATGTCTGGATTTTCTGCCTTTATGTAGTCTCGGAGGGTCCTTTGTTTGGACCTACCATTGAGTCCTCTGATATTCCGGGTGATGATCTTCATCATTAGGAAGGTGGTGTTGTGTGGAGGTATACCTCCGAGATCTTGTGGATCTGTCCTGAATTGATCATGAGATTGCCCGCCTCCTTGATCAGTTGCTGCATTGTTTTACGCCCTCGTCTTTTGTTCTCTCGAAGGATTTTCTTCGAGCCAGAGCTCGAGTCCGTGGCTATACCCAGCTGTGTTGTGGATCCCGCGGAGGAGTTGAGAAATACTTTATGCACCTTGCGCAGTTGTTCTTCAGGAAGAGTCTGCAAGTCCTTTTGATTCAGGGCCTCTTCTAACTTTTCTAGGTCTATGCTTACTAGATCTCATTCATCTAGTTGCATTGGGGTGTCCCCATCTCCGTCTCCCCTGTCCTCTATGTGTGCTTCACGGATTTGGAGGGGGGGTAGGATTTGGGGGATTTTCTTGAGGCTATTGTGGGTTCTTATGTGGGTCTTGAATTTCCTCATCATCTGGCAGTTGGTTCAGGATCTCATAGGAGTTTCTAGTTGCAATTTTTTGCTTGGAGTCTGGGACTTTCCTCCTTGGTGGGTTCCGCTTCTTTGACGCAACCGTGGTGAAGCCATCCTTCTGTGTGTTTTCATTTGATTTGGCGGCTTCTTTGATTAGGGGGTAGTCTCTGTAGAGGTGGACGTGCTCGTGACATCTCCTGCATCGGAAGGGAATGTGCTCGTAATCCAGGGTTTGTTGCCAATCCTCATCTTGGTATTCAAGAGTCACTGCACCAGGTAGTGCTTTGGAGATGTTCATATAGACGCAGATCCTGGCGTAGGAGGTTTATTTTCTCTGTCTGGTGGCCTCTGAGGCTTTAACATATTGGCCCAGGGTGTTCCCTATGCCCATTAGAATCTCTTCCAACTAGAAATCTTGTGACAACGAGTATAAGCGGATCCATCCTGGGCCATTGTGAAGTCCTCTTTGTCAGGGCTAAGTCTTTCAGTCCAGAAGCGTAGGAATAGCCCTGCTGAGTTGAAAAAGTACGACCCATTTTCAAATATCATGTCCTTGTCCTCTAGATTGTATAGAATTATTGTGAAGAAGCCTTTGGAGCTGAGTTGGACCTCATAGTCCCCTTTGGGGTTCCACCAGTGCTTGATCCATTTGTTGAGATCTCTTTCTGTTGGCAAAATCCCCAGGAACTTTCCTATAAGGGTGTGTTCTCTCATAAATTATGTGTGTTCTCCTACTCTGGTTGAGCTGATGAGGTATCTCGGTGATTTTTCCATTTGTGGTATGCACTTACCTGGTTCCCACCCTCGATTTGGCTTCGCATGGGAGGTTCTCGCCTCTGTCTCCGTCTCCTTCATGAGGCCTTGTTCTCTGGCCAAAAGCTGTTCGCGAACTTGCTGGGGTGGCTCGAATGTGGGGCATTTCGATCTATTGCTAGAGCAGTCATTTGCAGTGATGTTACTGTATGAGGGGGGTTTCCCCCCCTCCCTCGTGCCCATTTCGGTGTATCAGTGAGGGCCGAGGGAATTATCTTGTTGCTGAACGGGCGCCGTGCAAGAGCTTTATGTGTGGACGACTGCAGTCTGCACCTGAAGGGGCTAGGGTTTCCTCAGCGTACCATTTCGCTCCATCTCATCACACCATATTCATTACTAAATTATTAAGTAGTGAAATTAGAAACAATTAATTAGGAATTAATAATTTGAGTATGATTTAATTCAGTTATGGTTTGGCAAGTTTCATGCTTGTAAGGTAAATTGGGTACATTTAGAAAGTAATTTTTTGTACTTATGCGATTATTATTTTGTTACGAGAATAATTGTCAAGCCAAAGTGTTATATGGTAAGATTATTAGTATTGAAAGAATAATTTAAACTCATACTTGTAATGTGTTAAGGTTATGATGAATATCTATTTATAAATAGGAAATAAATTATTAACTATTAAATAAATAACTTAATATAAAGGTGTATAGAGAAAATTATACCTCAAATTCCTTTATTCATAGTTGTCATAATAGAAGTCTTTGAAAAAAATAATTTAGATATTATTGAAATTCTTAGAACCAAAAATAAAAAAATAAAGTTGATTTACACTTCTTAGGGTCAGACAGAATAGGGTTTATACAGGTGTTGTGGTAATTTCTGGTCTATGATAATATCATCTTAAGTATTTCATCTAACTTTTACTGCAATGATTGATTGATTAATGGCGTTCCTGGAATTTAAATAGAATTGCGCCTCATGTTGGTTTTTGCTAGATAGATTGTGTATGTCAGATATATTGCACACCTGTAAATTAAAGGTCGATTGAAGTAGTGTCTAAATGTTTAGATTGTCTGGTGGTGCCTCTTTCAAAATGTTGAATCTTTGATTGTTTTTTCTCGCTTGCATTGAAGGCTCATGTCACGTGTGTCATTGATACTGGTTGTGTTGGGTTGGTGTTGTTGCGTTGGTTGTTTTTATGTTGTCCTTTAGTTTAGTAGGAGTTGTTGGTCAAAATCGATGGGGACCTGGGCTTGAGAATTGCTTATGTGTCATGGAGGTTCTAACCTTGCAGGTTAGGATAGGTAGGCAGTCGTTTATATTTTTTGTCTGATCGACTTTCATATGTTACTCCCAGCTGCTTGATGTGCTAGTATGCTAGGTTGTTATGTTTGTCTATTGACTGGATTGCGTGCATTTTGTTCGTCATCGAGTTTCATTGATTGATTGTTGTTGTTTCTAATTCCCTGATTAAAAATAAAAAATAAAGATTAACACTTGTTATGTGTTGTATGTTGTCATAACAATGGGGTTGTTACATATGGTATTAGAGTCGGTTTGACCCACAACTTGGGATCACTATGTCTTCCATTGATTAGATATTTGATTATAATGTTGCTAATTAAATTGAATTGTATTCCTGTAGGTAATCATGGTTAGAGGAAACTGTAGAGGCAGACGAAGGGGTGCTAGGGGAGGAGGCGTGGCACCCCTAGTAGCATTGATTTCCAAGGGGTATAAACTCCAGGGAGATGAACAGGTTGACAGGAAGGAATAGATAGTTCTAGGTGATGTGGTTGGGCTGATGAGGTCCTTTCAATGGATGTTCGAGGTACTGATCAGTCGTTTGGAGAAAGATGATTCCAGGGCGTCGTCACCCCCCTGAACTGGTAGCATTCATTGTTAACTCGAGAAGGTTAAATTTCCCCAGTTCTTTGGTGCCCCGAAAGGCAGAACCACCGAGGCATGGTTGGAGAATATGGTGATGTTCTTTTCACTTCGTGATTATACCTCCAACAAGAAGGTTTGCATGTTGGTCTTTCAATTGAAGGGGAGTGCTCTTCTATGGTGGAAGATGCTCCTGCCACAATTGAACATGCCTGTTGAAGATGTGTCATGGGAACTGCTCGAGGAACGGTTCCGAGAGAGGTATCTATATGAGGAATTCATTGAGCATCAGCTCAATGAGTTCAATGCCTTGTGACAGGGCGACTATTACACGTCAAAATTACTCAACTGGATAAAGTGTCGCATGTTCCTCTCAATTGTTGTAAGTGTCGCATCTTCCATAAAACTTTTGCAAGTGTCGCAAGTTGGTCGTAAGTGTCGCAAATGATGTTCGAGCATACTGCCATGTCAATGACACTAAGGAGACACTTAAAAACATCTTATGCACTTGATTTGGAGGAGGGGAACTGGTTAACTGAAGTCAAAATACTCTTGACACCTGAGGAGATCTCTGCAGCAAAGGTTTTGAGGGTGAACGCTCCCCTAAAACAGCCTTAGGATCACTAGCGCTCCCCTATAAGGCCTCAGGGGGCGTTATAACACTGCCTTTCCCTTCTGAAGGAGCGCTACTCACCTTTGAAGCGTTGGCACTCCCCTTAAGCTTCTCAAGGAGCGTTCTAGCGCTCTGATGCCCCTTTTGAAGGAGCGCTTCCTAATCTGGGGCAGTTGTTGGCCCGTTGAGGAGAATAAGGAGAGGATCCTTCGAGATTAGAAGGTAGTTGCATTCAAATTCTTGGTTTCATCAAAAGATCCCTGATCTAAGGAGGAGGTTCCTCAACTTGTTCTAAAGATAACTCAAGAGGTTAAGCTCCTCTCAACCTATATAAGCAAGCTCTATGATGGTGGAAAGGGGGGAAGAATTGCTAGCATGAAACCTATGATCTCATAGGAAACACATAGTCAGCCAAAGGAGAGTGATCAGTGAAGATGCTGCTGTCCAGGTTGTGGATATTTCGAGCAAGGGTTAGATGAAGGGGACTTGACGAAGCTATCGCATTCGCATCTACGATTGTAAGTACTGCTGTCGTTATTCTCATTAATATGACACGCTTGGCCTGTTTCTTTCTAGTTTGCGTTTGATATTACATGAACTTATCATTGATAGATAGATCTATTTTCAAGCTAATATCAATAGAGTAGGAAGTGTTCATATCTTGTTTGTCTGCAGAACTTAGCGAGGAGCAAAGGATCGGAGCGCAACTCAGAGCGTGCAGGGACAAACGTCGATAAAGAGGTACTTCTGTTATCTTTCCTTATCATGTGTTATTTTAGATAGATTTTAAAGGAAATCGGTGTCCACGTTAAGCATTTTTTGTCAACGAGTTAAGGACAAGCTCTTTGAGGTCATCTACCTATCCGCAGGGAGATTTTCCTACAACAGAAACTGGCGACTCCACTGGGGAGATAGCCTCAAATCAAAATTTCTTATTTTTATTTCTGCTCATTGACCTTGTTCTATCCCTTGATTGTTTAAGACCTGGTTCACTCCTCTTTTGATTGGTTTCATGAGCTGATTGGCTCCTTACCCCATCATACTCAGCTTAATTGTCGAAATTGGATTGCAAGTTTTTGAATTTTTTGACATTTTTGGGAGTTTTAGACCCTGGCACCCCTATCCTTGTGTTAACAGAGCACCAACGCTCCCCCATAGCATTGCACATAGTTCTATAACGCTCCTTGCCTTTGGAAACAGAGTGCCAGCCCTCTTTGGCTCAAAAAACCTTCCAGAATTGCTTTTTCTGGGTTTTTCCTCTGTGTCTCTTCTACTGAGTAACCTTGTGAGTCAGTGTTTCTTCCCTTTCAACCTTGACATCTGTCTTCTCGAAGAAAAAACACCTTAATAGTTGGATTTTGTAGCCTTCTTCACTATTGTTATTGAGTTTTTCTATTGATTGGAGTCCGAGACCCATGCATTGTCTTTCTCTCTGTTCAACTGAGTAAAAACCCTGGTGAAGGTCATCAAAGGCCTGCAGACCCCTTCATCTTAATTTCAGTCAAGATCATTGTTCTTCAACTTTTCCTTTTGGGTGTGAAATTTGTTTTCTCTTTGATTTTTTCTTTTCTTTCGCTTTTCGTTTTGATTGCAACGAAAGGGTGCATTGTTTGTATGACTTTTGCTTGTGCTAGTTTGATTTTCATTCATACAAAGATAATTAGCAAGATGAGCATTGTGTTGAATTGATCTTTACTCATATACAAACAATGAAAAATCATCTCCATGATTGATTGTGCATATTAGAAGGTATCTCAAAAGTTTTAGCATCACATCAGGATTTGATTGAGAAAAAGAATTGTTTGAGGACACTCCATAGTCGTGCTTGTTAAGTGAAAAGAACTCTCTCTCCCCCTTAGATAGACGTTCATCGAAAGGAAATGACTGCTTATCATATTCGATGCATTCTTTGGGTCTGAGTCATAATTCCATTTGTTTCACTTCCATGCACCCCTTTTTGCGTAAAG
>SNQJ01S0022540.1:259380-275011 GCA_010110895.2 Picea sitchensis
AGAACGAGAAAAGAAAAGTAATTATACAACCATTAACATATTTGCAGTTCTGAAATACAATGAAAAACAGCAAACCATAATGCACAGGTTGATAACGGAGTTCGGCACAACTTTACCTACGTCTCCGGGCATTTTCTCTGTGAGGGAGGCTTCTTTATTTCTGTTCAAAAGATTAATAGTACATCTTTACAATTCCGAATGGCTTCCAGACTGATCTTGTCATGTTCGCCCAGATCTCTAGAATCTTGCACAAAAAACGACACCTGAAATGGATGTCCCGAGCTCTCAGAAATTGTCCGACAACATCTCCTCCTCAACAGCTTCCCTGCCTCAAACTGGCTTTGACTTGGTTTTGCCTCAGCATCTTTTCTCTCCAAAACCGTCCAAAAGATGTCCCCTTGGCCTCAAAATGGCCTTGGTTAAATAGTGGGAAAGTTGGTTATCCATCTCCAACTTCCTCCCAAAAATTAGGCTCTAAAAAGCCCAATAACTCCCAATTATGAGTTAATTACATTAATTATAACCAAAAGTGGTTATAAACCCACTTTAAACCATATAATATAGTTATTAAACGGGCTTAGCCCCTTAACCTGGGCGCACGCCCCCTTTCTTGGTCATATGGGCTTACATATGGCCGAGCGCTAGCCAAAGGCTAAGCGCTGGCCCACTAGCCCTTGCGCACCTTAGCTCTGGGTTCTTCGTGCTTTACATGGGACCTCGCTCTATATAAAAAAAGTGGTTAAATCCATGCGCCATCTGTTATCAGCATACATCATATGTTACGGGCAATGTATTAACCCCCGCATGTTAACATACACGGCCATATGGTAAAGAATGGGACCACGGGTATATATGTTCAAACCGTTTTAAAACAAAACGCGCGCGCATATAATAAAATCACGGTCACATAACAACGAAATGACTGCGGGTCGGGGCTAAGCCCCAGCCCGACCCCCCCGTCTGCTATTACAAAAGTTCGAATTTAAATACAATCAAACATATTCTTGTAACAAGAACCAAACCATGGTCCAATGGTCGGACGGGCTTTGTGAAGTCGTTGTCGGTGGGGAGGTCCGGGGTTCGAATCCCCCGGGCCCCAATTTTTTTTTGACATATCCCTCATTGGCTAAACTCGGGGTGCCACGTGGCAGACGCTGATTGGGCCACGTGGCACCTTACCATTCGCCCAAATGATGCCACGTGTCGATCGATGATTCATCCACGTCACCTTCCACGTCAGTGCGCCATACGCCACGTCATCCTTGCCACGTCAGCTTTCATACCTTGCCACGTCACTTGCCGTACGCCCAGTCACTTTCCGCGTCAACCTGCCACGTCAGCTGCTGATGTCACCCTGCCACGTATCACCCTTTCAGTGGTGACACATGTCACTTCGGGATTGGTCCAACTGCGCACCAAAAATGCCAAATCAGCTTGACATGTGTCACACTCTGGAGCTGCCACGTGTCCTATACAGTATCTGCCATGTGTCAGCGTACGGACCTGCCACGTGTCCTGTACAGACTGTACGGACAGGTACAGTCAACATCCAAAATTTTGCCTGTTTGGCTTGGCGGACAGAATGCGATATCTTCTCCATACGGACTTCGTTTGACAAAAAAAATTATAGCAACGGAATCAGGAAGACGAGACGGACGCAATGGTGTTGGTTTCGTCGGATTCCGAGCACTTTCATTTTTGAGCATTTTCATGCCCTAACAGGCTTCTGAATCCGATTTCGGATCACTTGTATATGCATATATCTAACATCGAAAGCACACGTGCATCACTGTGTTAAACATTTAGTTAATTTTCTATCTTGGATATATACGCTTGTGAAATTTGGTTGAAAGGTAGTTAAATTATGATCCCGTGCCTTCGTTTAAGGTACTTCTATTGTGTTAAAGTTTATGTTTTATTCAGTGTAATAGTATCCAAATATTTTATTTTATTTCTTTCAACAAATTTGTCTTGAAGAGATCAATGTTTTATGATTAGAGAATTCATAGTTATCCCAACCTTATAATCACTGTACTTATTGATTTGATTTCCAATAGCGAACCCAAACTATGAATGTATATGACCTCTACATTTTTTTGGGGGGTGTTTTTTTTCCCTGCGTTTTCCTTGCACTGTTGCCTTCTAGTTTCACCCTGAAATCATATTCTTCACACTGCACGGTAATTACTGTACCATTTTCTATGCTCCGTTTCCCTTTAAAATTACCCAAGCGAATCGCTTCCTCCCTCCTCTAGTTAATGCATAAATCTCTACATTTTAGAGATGCCTTTTTCTCTGTGTTTGTAGACCCAGGGCACTGCCCCCTCTCTCTGTGCCTAGCCAAATGTTTACTTAAGCTTCATGTTAGCCTAAACAAAATAACGATTTTTACGTTGGTCTTTTCCATGCGAATGCCTTATTCTCTGCATGGTCCATGGGTTATCCCCTGCATTGGAAAAACCCTTTACACAACGGCAATGGCGGTTCTTGGGCTTGAACTCCAATTTTTGACTATGGGATTTTAATCACTAACCAATCCATATATTTTGATGGAATGCATGAAACTCTTGTCCTTAACCTTTCTGCATATGTATGCTCGGTGAATTCTGTCAATGGGAGATTTTTTTTCATTTAAATCTAAATCGCCATTTCTGAGTAGGGCCTGTGGCAGTTCAATTGTTTTAATGGATTTCTTTTAGTGTTAGTTGGAAGAGTTAAATTTTTGTCTAATCCATGAGGGATTGGGAAATCAAGATTTTAATTAATTATATAACTGCCCAGATTCACTCGACAACCAAAAATTTGGAATCACCACCTGCGATCTGACCACGCCGACCCATGCATTAATTCTCACAGTTTCCTGTTTTTGTGTGCCAAGATTTTAAATTCTTCCCTCCCTTAAAATACAAGGAATTTATTATCCTTACTCAGAGATTTAATATTTTCACATTGAAATTGGTAATTAATCAAACAAGTAAGTCCTTGGATTTATTTAATTCTTCTATTTCGAGTTTTCTTTCTTTTTTTTTACCCGTGAATTTCTGAGCTTTCTTGGACATTTTATAACTCTAATTAGCGATTTCGAATATATAATATCTTCTTGTTTTGGGTGAGTCTCCTTTTACAGATAGTGGCAGGTGAACAGTTCTAATTTCGAGACCTGGGGTTAAGTGCACCCAAATTTAATCCCCTTGAATAAACAAGCAACAATTTTTAAAAATGCACAGGGATAATCATTGACTATCTAGAGGTTCTGAATATCACAAGGAGAATTAAATATTATTATAACTATAACCCTTGTATAATAATGATGATCGAGGTGACTTAGTAGTGGAATCTCACGACAATGAGGTATTTAGGACATCGCACTATCTTAAGATCAACTGGACGATAGCGTATTTTAAGTGTTGTTAATAGTTTTTTTTTGGTTTCATAAAGGACTCTAAGTTGAAATTATACGAAGTGGAATTGTTGTGGGAAAAATGAATACAACGCATGGGAAGGAGTTGTAACTCTGCATAAGAATAAACAGTACCATTTGTACAACCCTAGCTAACAAAAAATACTCTCATTAATTACTCCATTGTCCTTAAATAATTAATAATATTTATGAAGGCATCTAGACAATAATAATAATGTAACCCTAAAAGTTATAAGATCAGGTTATAAGTTAATTGTTGAGTGGGTTTTATTTCAAAATGTGCTTATGATGTTTTATATTGTTTTAATATTAGTCTATTGGTTTTGCGTAGGATCAGGTTCACACTTGTTGATTTTATTATATTGAATTTTGAATAACATTATGAAGAAGAGTTATTTTGTTAATACCATGAAGCAAGTGATGTGCAATTTGGAGTAAGAAATTAGATTCAACAGTTGAAGTTTGTCAAATTCTTTATGTGAATATTCATTACTAAATTATTAAGTAGTGAAATTAGAAACAATTAATTAGGAATTAATAATTTGAGTATGATTTAATTCAATTATGGTTGAGCAAGTTTCATGCTTGTAATGTAAATAGGGTACATTTAGAAAGTAAATATTTGTACTTATACGATAATTATTTTGTTAGTAGAATAATAGTCAAGCCAAAGTGTTATATGGTAAGATTCTTAGTATTGAAAGCATAATTTAAACTCATACTCGTAATGTGTTAAGGTTATGATGAATATCTATTTATAAATAGGAAATAAATTATTAACTATTAAATAAATAACTTAATATAAAGGTGTATAGAGAAAATTATACCTCAAAATCCTTTATTCATAGTTGTCATACTACAAGTCTTTGAAAAAAATAATTTAGGTATTATTGAAATCCTTAGAACCAAAAAAAAAAAAAAAAAAATTGATTTACACTTCTTAGGGTCAAACAAACTAGGGTTTATACAGGTGTTGTGGTAACTTCTGGTCTATGATAATATCATCTTAAGTATTTCATATAAATTTTACTGTAATGATTGATTGATTAATGGTGAGCCTGGAATTTAAATTGAATTGCACCTCATGTTGGTTTTTGCTAGATAGATTGTGTATGTCATATATCTTGCGCGCTTGTAAATTAAAGGTCGATTGAAGTAGTGTCTAAATGTTTGGATTGTCTGGTGGTCTGTCTTGCAAAATGTTGAATCTTTGATTTCTTTTTCTTGCTTGCATTAAAGGGTCATGTCACATGTGTCGTTGATGTTGGTTGCATTGGGTTGGTGTTGTTGCGTTGGTTGTTTTTATGTTGTCCTTTAGCTTAGTAGGCATTGCCTTGCTTCTATCAAGAGGGATGTGGACACCTCCTTTTTCCTCAGAACAGTTTCTAGCCTTGATACCTTAAATGGTCAAAATCGATGGGAACCCAGGCTTGAGCGTTGCTTATGTGTCCTGGAGGTCCTAAACTTGTAGGGTAGGAAGGGTGGGTAGTTGTTTATATTTTTCATCTGATTGACTGTCATATCTTACTCCTAGCTACTTGATGTGCTAGTATGCTAGGTTGTTATGTTTGTTTGTTGCTTGGATTGCATGCATTGTGTTCGTCATCGAGTTGTCTTGATTGACTGTTGGTGTTGTTACTTCCTCGCTTTAAAAAAAAAAAAATAGCACTTTTTATGCATCGTATGTTGTCATAATGACAAGGTTGTTACATATGGTATTAGAGCCAGTTCAACTTGCGACTTGGGATAACTACGACTTCCATTGATTAGATATTTGATTAAAATGTTGTTAATTAAATTGACTTGTATTCGTGCAGGTAATCATGTTTAGAGGATGCTGTGGAGGCAGACGATGGGGTGATAAGGGAGGAGGCGTGACGCCCCTAGTAGAATCCACACTCGAGGGGTCTAACCCATAGGGAGGCGAATATGTTGTTGGGAAGGAACATATAGTTGTGGGTGATGTGGTTGGGCTGATGAGGTCCTTTCAATGGATTTCAGAGGCACTGATTAGCCGTTTGGATAGAAATGAGGCTACGACGCTAACACCCCCTGATGGCCCATCACGCGCAACAATTGGTACTGGTAGAATTCACCGCGAACTCGAGAAGGTTAAATTTACTGACTTCTTTGGTGCCCTGGACGACACAGCCTCTGAGGCATGGTTGGAGATTATGGAGATGTGCTTTGCACTTCGTGACTATACCTCCAACATGAAGGTCCACATGGTGGTATTTCAACTGAAGAGGAGTGCTCTTCTATGGTGGAAGACGCTCCTGCCACAATTGAACATGGTCGTCGAAGATGTGTCATGGGATCTTTTCGAGGAACATTTTCGAGAGAGGTATCTATTTGAGGAATTCATTGAGCGTCATATCCACGAGTTCAACACCTTGCGGCAGGGAGGTCGTACGATGCTCGAGTGTGAGGCTCGTTTCATGGAGCTTCTTTGATATGATCCCCACCTGAATACCAAGAAACTTAAGGTCAACAAGTTCATGTTTGGCCTTAATGTCAACATTCGTGCAAAGGTTATGATTATGATGCCTCAAAACTTTCATGATGTTGTTCAGAAGGCCCTCATAGCCAAGGAGAAGCTTATAAGCAGGGGTCAAAGAAGGAATCCAACAACACCATTGGGACAGGCATAATTTGGTGAAAAACAACATCAGACACAAGCTAGACATTCCCCTGGATATCATGGCTTCCAGAGAGGATCCACTTTCACTACACCTCGACGACCAACACCTCAGGAGAACACTCCCTGCAGAGAACCACAATAGCATAAAACACAGTAGCATCATTTTAGGGCTATTCAGTAGAACATACCAGGGTTCCAGGTCGGTGGGCCTTCAACTTCTTCTTCGGGTACCAGGAGTACAGGACCGAAGAAAGGGTGTTGGATATGTAGAGAGCCACATTACCAATGTGACTGCCCAGTGGAGAGGACCAAAGCCTTTGGATCATATGGACCCACTACTGTGGGAGATTTGAGCAAGGCCCATTAGATTCATGCAATGGTGAATAATTGCTAGGAAGATCACTAGTCGACCGTGCTCGAGATGTGAGGTACTGTCGCTGAATAGACCCTTAGTATTTTGATAGATCTAGGTGCTACAAATATTTTTATTTCTGGTTCAGCACTAAAAACAATTAAGGTAAAGGCATTCGAATATGATGAGTCTAGCTTTGTAGAAATGGATGTAGAAGCCAAACAAAAGGTTAAAGGGAAGGTTACGGGCTGTAGCCTTAACCTGGGAGACTTTGTCATAAGGGCCAACCTGTACATCACGATCTTAGGGTATTATGACGTCGTGATCAATATGGACTGGTTGGAATCGCATGAGGAGATACTCAACTATAACACAAAATGGTTGAGGTTGGTTGATGATGAGGGATAGAGATGCATGATTGTAGGTTGGAACCAGAGAGCTTCCCTGAGGTTCATCTCTTCCTTGCAACTATGGAAGAGCATGCACAAGGGATGCAAGATTTATGTGATCCTTTTGTTAAATGAAAAGGGTGTGGCAGAAGGACTAGAAAATATTCCAGTAGTATGAGAATTTGTGGATGTCTTCCCAGAGGAGTTACCTGGGATGCCGCCAAAGAGGGAATTGGAATTTACCATTGACCTAAAACCGATAACTGAACCAATAGAAAGAACACCTTATCGGATGTCGACCCTAGAGTTACAGGAGTTGAAAATGCAAATGAACGAGTTGCTGGACCTAGGACTTATACGTCCAAGTGTGCCACCATGGGGTGTGCTTTTTATATTCATATAGAAGAAGGATGGGTCGTGGAGACTCTGCATTGAATATCATCAATTGAACAAGGAAACGATCAAGGATCAGTATCTGTTTCCAAGGATTGATGATCTATTTGATCAGGTGAAAGGAACGATGATGTTTTCAAAGATCGACTTGAGAACAAGGTATCACCAGTTACAGATCAAAGAGGATGACATCCCTAAGACCTCCTTTAAGACAAGGTTTGGTCATTACGAGTTTATTTTTTTACCGTTTGGACTGACAAATGCCTCGGGGGTATTTATGAGTTTGATGAACGAGGTGTTTTGGGAATACTTGGACAAGTTCGTCCAAGTATTCAGTGACAATATTTTGATTTACTCTCGGACAATGGAGGAGCATGGTGAGCACTTGTGCATGGTACTACAATGTCTATGAGAGAACAAATTGTTTTCGAAACTGTCCAAATGCTCATTTTATCAATCGAAGATTCATTACTTAGGGTATGTCATCTCCGACGAAGGTATCACTATGGATCCATCAAAGGTCGAGGCTATTATGGAATGTCCTGCGCCAAGAAATTTCCCAGAAGTGAGTAGCTTCATGGGTTTAGCGGGATAGTATTGATAGTTCGTCGAGGGTTTTTCGAAGATAGAAAATCTGATCACGAAATTGTAGAAGAAGGAAAATAAGTTTGTTTGGACCGAGAAATGCGCAAAGGCATTTTGGAAGCTCAAGGAGTTGTTCATGAAATCACCAATACTAAAGGTCTCTAGCATGGACATGGACTTCTTGGTATGCACTGATGCATCCAAGGAAGGCTTAGGCGAAGTCTTGATGCAATATTGTCGAGTGATCACTTACATCTCGAGAAAGTTGAGAATGGATGAGGAGAACTTTGAGACGCACGATATGGAGTTGTTAGACGTTGTATATGCCTTGAGAGTTTGGAGACACTACCTGATTGGACCAAAATTTGAACTAAAAACAAACCACTGTGGTCTACAACACATCTTTACGGAAAGTGACTTGAACACATGACAATGACGTTGTTCGGAATTTCTTAGCGAGTACGATTTCAGGATTACTTACATAAAAGGAACAATGAACAGAGTGGCTGATGTGTTGAATTGGAGACCGCACATATTTTCAGTGATGTCTCTTCAGACGAATCTACGTGAAAAGATTCTAACTTTACAATGCGACGATGACTGGTACAAACAAGTCAAGGATTTTATCGGACAAAACACAATGATGGTACCAAAATTTGAAGGATTTACGTTGGACGACGGCTGATTAGTGATATTTAAAAATCGAATGGATGTACCACCCAACGACAAGTTGAGGAGTTTGATCCTAAACAAGGCTCATAGAGAAGTGTACATGGCTCATCCTAGAGTCACGAAGATGAGGGCGAACCTTAAAACCCTTATTCTTCTGGAAGGGAATGAAGGAAGACATAGTCAAATATGAGGAAATATGTCTAGAATGTCAGTAGGTGAATGATGAATATAGACATATGGCATGATTACTACATCCACATGTTATTCCAAAATCGAAATGGGAGGTCATTTCAATGGATTTCATTGTTGTATTTCCACTGACGACAAGGAGACACGACTTGATTTTTGTTGTAGTCGACACTCTGACAAAGAGCGCTCATTTTATCCCTATCTGTACGACGTATCAGGCACTTGACATAGATAGATTTTTCGTCAATGAGATTGTGAGGCTACATGGAGTGCCTAAGAGGATTATATCTGATAGAGGATCGGTGTTTATAGGACGATTTTGGACTAGTTTCCATGAGGCCTTGGGAACCCAACTTAGCTTTAGTACCACATATCACTCGGAGACAGACATGTAGACCAAAATAAAAAACCAAATCTTGGAGGACATGTTGCGTATGTACGTGATGGACCAAAATAAGCATTGGGAATAATTCTTGCCACTGGTAGAATTTGCATATAACAACAGTTATCAAAGCACCATTAAGATGGCGCCTTTTGAGTTTCTTTACGGGAAACCGTGTTAGATGCCTTTGAGTTGGGATCGACTTGAGGATAGGGTCTTGGTGGGACCTCAAGCGATCCAAGAAATGGAAGACCAAATGAAAACTATAAGACAAAGGATCAAGGAAGCACATGATCGAGAGAAGAGTTATGCCGATGAGGACCGTGTTGATCGTAGTTATGAAGTTGGCGACCGAGTCTTCTTATGGGTGAAACTGAATAAGAGTTCGATCAAGTTTGGAAAGGGTGCTAAAATATCTCCTAGGTTCATGGGACCTTTCGAGGTTGTGGAAAATAAGGGGCCTATGGTCTATCGACTAGCCTTTCCTTATTTTTTGAGGTGTATGCACGATGTTTTTCACGTATCTGTTTTGAGACATTATGTTAGTGATCCTACACATGTTATTGACATGAGTTCCTTTTAGGTATCAGAAGAGGGTGCTCTCACGGAAGAGCCAATCCGCATATTGGAATATCTCATTCGAAATCTACGACGTCGAACAATAGATCAGGTCAAGGTCGAGTGGGACAACTATAGTCCACACTCGTGGACCTGGGAGGACACATATGATATGCGTCAGCA
The DNA here is from genome assembly GCA_010110895.2 of Picea sitchensis. Classification (NCBI taxonomy): domain Eukaryota; kingdom Viridiplantae; phylum Streptophyta; class Pinopsida; order Pinales; family Pinaceae; genus Picea; species Picea sitchensis. Next base: position 269,146 of record SNQJ01S0022540.1, read on the forward strand.
ATTCCCATTTTTGTTTTAAATCTAGATATATGATACCGTGATACAATTTATTTCAGCACTTACATACTGTGAAACTTTGGGACAAAGTTTAAAACAAGAAGGGGTGTATGTAACATCCCTCTCTTGCAAGCACTAAGTGAACTTATTCTTTGAGGACACTTTCATGCAAGTGATCTGGGTCATTATACTATTGGTTGTTTGATTATGATTATGAGACATTGTGGATTTAATGTTATGTTATTTTTTTTGTATTTACATCGACATGTGCTATTGACTGGGTTCTCCTGAGTGTGAAGGACAATGGACATTGAGGATGCCAAGGCATCGATGAAGCTCCATGGACTCCAGATCGAGTCAGGGAGTGGATTGTTAGGGTTTGAATGTTGTTGATGTGGCATATGTACATACGATTAGATGTTATGATGTTGATTATTATTGATGACATGATTCGTTGATGGATGTAGGTTGATGATAGATTTCCGACCAGACTCACATTTGGAGTAGAGGGGTCACGCACAACAACCAACAACATTGAGGGAGAGGTGTGGCAACAACCCTGCCACAACCTACTATCACTCATGTCATGGATTGAATTGTAGGTTAACGATTACCTAGTTCGAGAGACCCGCGATTCCATGAGGGAATAATGTGATAGTCACTCACGATGATTCTAAAGGGCACACAATAAGGTAGGGTCCTTATTCCTTAGAGGCTCTTAGTCTCCCATAAGATCACTTGACGGAGTATTGACTCCAAGGGTTTGACATCTAATAAATGCATTCAAGAGGCGAGTGGCACCCTTGGATCACAAAGTGTGTCTTGAAGGGCACATCGTGCAAATAAAATGAAAAGAGGCGAGTGGCACCCTTGGAGCATGTAGTGCGTCCTGAAGGGAACGTCGCTATTTTAACTGGTAAGTGAAAAAAACTAATGCCTAGAAAACAATGCCTCCTTAGGACCTAATCGGCCTTAAAATGAATGTTGTGATGAATAAGTTTCATAACAAATTTTCCCATAAGAATTGTCCCCATGCCTAGCGAATTTAAAACCTAGGTCTAAGTAGAACCTCTGAACAAAAAATAATTATACATGTAACAAGAAGGGGGTAAATTTTTTTCCAGGATTAATAATTAAAGCATAAATTTTAATAAGGATTTAATTAATAAAAGGGGTAATTGGTTGTTTTTGCTTAAACTTGTTAATTCTAAACTTAGTTATAAAAAGGGGAAACTAAAAAAAGGGGAAACTTAAGGAAAAAGGGGAATGTCTAACTTAGTAAGGAATCTAGCCTTTGGAACTTTCTATTTATGAACTCAACTAGGAATTAAGTAAGGCATAAGTCATTTAAGAATTGTAAGGGAATAATGGGACATAGAGGAGAGTTTTTAGGAACTCTCTTAGGTGGGTGAGGGAAATAGGAAAATTTAATTAATTGATAAATTAATTTTCTAGTGGAACTAGGGGATTGGGCAACATGTGTACGGGGGAGGTTTTTCCTAATTAAATAATTAAAAAAGGAATATAATGAGGGTTTGGGAAACTAATGACTAAGAAAATACATAAAAAGGATGGTGGAGGAGGAGAAAGGGACACATTTGTCTTGCGTAATGTTATGCTGCCGAAATTTTATTTTGACTGAATTTATCTTGTGGGAGTTGGGGATACTTAGCTTAGACAACGAGTGGAAGCTCGACCTTGCGAGGCAAGATGGGAAGATAACATTCTCTGGTATTGTGTGTGTGGCCCCTTTGTGGCTCGAGGGGATCAGGGGCAAGAAGAGTACCCCTAGCATTGGCTGAGAGGTACCGGTGAGGTCACATCAGTTGGCAAGCGGGAGATGGATGGAGTGCGCACGAGACAACGACTTCAGAGAATTCACAATTGGCTACGGTACACGTGTATAATTGTATTTAATGGTAGTTATATTCCATGTATATGCATCTCTCTAACGTCAAAAGAACGTGTGCGTCACTGTCTTAAAAATTTAGTTAATTTTCTGTCCTCACAATATACGCTTGTGAAATTTGGTTGAAAGGTAGTTAAATTATGTTCCTTCGCCTTTGGTTAAGGTACTTCTATTGTGTTAAAGTTTATATTTTATTCAATGTGATACTATCCAGAGATTTTTTTTTTTTCTTTCAACGAATTTGTCTTGAAGAGACCAACATTTTATGATCAGAGAATTCATAGTTATCCCAACCTTATTCTCACTGTACTTATTGATTTGATTTCCAATGGCGAACCCAAAATCAGAATGTATATGTCCTCTCTGTGTTTTTTTTGGGGTGTTGTTTTTCCATGCGTTTTCCTTGCTTCGTTTCCTTCTAGTTTCTCCCTAAAATTGTATTAGGACAACACATAATGATGACTGAGGTGACTCAGTGGTGGAAGCTCATGGCACTGAGGTATTTAGGACAACACATTATCTTAAGATCAACTGGAAGACAACGTGTTTTAAGTGTTGTTAATAGTTTTTTTTGGTTTCATAAAGGACTCTAAGTTGAAATTATGCGAAGTGGAATTGTTGTGGGAAAAATGAATACAACGCACGGGAAGGAGTTGTAACTCTACATAAAAATCTACAATAGCATTTGTACAACCCTAGCTAACAAAAAATACTCTCATTAATTACTCCGCTGTCCTTAAATAATTATTAATATTTATGAAGTCATCTAGACAATAATAATAATGTAACCCTAGAAGTTATAAGATCAGGTTGTAAGTTAATTCTTGAGTGGGTTATATTTCAAAACATGTTTATGATGTTTTATATTGTTTTAATATTAGTCTATTGGTTTTGTGTAGGATCGGGTTCATACTTGTTGATTTTATTATATTGAATTTTGAATAACATTATGCACAAGAGTTATTTTGTTAATACCATGAAGCAAGTGAAGTGCAATTTGGAGTAAGAAATTAGATTCAACAATTGAAGTTTGTCAAATTCTTTATGTGAATATTCATTACTAAATTATTAAGTAGTGAAATTAGAAACACTTAATTAGGAATTAATAATTTGAGTATGATTTAATTCAATTATGGTTGAACAAGTTTCATGCTTGTAAGGTAAATAGGGTACATTCATAAAGTAAATTTTTGTACTTATACGATTATTATTTTGTTACTATAATAATTGTCAAGCCAAAGTGTTATATGGTAAGATTCTTAGTATTGAAAGAATAATTTAAACTCATACTTGTAATGTGTTAAGGTTATGATGAATAACTATTTATAAATAGAAAAAAAATTATTAACTATTAAAAAAATAACTTAATATAAAGGTGTATAGAGAAAATTATACCTCAAATTCCTTTATTCATAGTTGTCATACTACAAGTCTTTGAAAAAAATAATTTAGGTATTATTGAAATCCTAAGAACCAAAAATAAAAAAAATAAAAGTTGATTTACGCTTCTTAGGTTCAGAAATACTAGGGTTTATACAGGTGTTGTGGTAACTTTTGGTCTATGATAATATCATATTAAGTATTTCATATAAATTTTACTGTAATGATTGATTGATTAATGGTGCACCTAGAATTTAAATAGAATTGCACCTCATGTTGGTTTTTGCTAGATAGATTGTGTATGTCAGATATCTTGCGCTCTTGTAAATTAAAGGTCGATTGAAGTAGTGTCTAAATGTTTGGATAGTCTGGTGGTGTGTCTTGCAAAATGTTGAATCTTTGATTTCTTTTGCTCACTCGCATTGAAGGGTCATGCCCCGTGTGTCGTTGATGCTAGTTGCATTGGGTTGGTGTTGTTGCATTGGTTTCTTTTATGTTGTCCTTTAGCTTAGTAAGAGTTGTCTTCCTTGTGTCGAGAGGGATGTGGAGAACTCCTTGTTCCTCATAACAGTCGCCAACCTTGAGACCTTAAATGGTCAAAATAGATGGGAACCTAGGCTTGAGCATTGGTTATGTGTCCTAGAGATCCTAACCTTGCAGGGTAGGACATGCGTGTAGTCGTTTCTAATTTTTTTTTGATTGACTGTCATATGTTACTCCCAACTGCTTGATGTGCTAGTATGCTAGGTCGTTATGTTTGTCTTTTTTTTGGATTGTGTGCATTGTGTTCATCATCGAGTTATGTTGATTGATTATTTTTGTTGTTACTTCCCCGCTTTAAAAATAAAAATAAAAATTAGCACCTGTTATGTGTCGTATGTTGTCATAACGACGAGGTTGTTACATCTGAGGTAGCTGCATAAATTCAATAGTTTTGTAGCCGTAGGTTTTGGTAGTGACAACAATTTGACATTTTTGTAGTTGTGGGTGGTTCTATACCTGTAGGTTTCAGTAGCCATAGAAAGTGGCAGTTTTAGTAGCTTCGGGTGGTTGTATAGCCGCAAGTTTTGGTAGCTATAGAAAGTGCTAGTTTTGGTATTTGTTGGTGGTTTTGTAGCCACTGATTTTGGTAGCTACAGAAAGCGATAGTTTTGGTAGCTCCGAGTGATTTGGCAGCTATAGAAAGTTGGTGGTTTGGTATCTGCATCAGAGTTGTAGAATGGAATTGTTCCAATTGTTGCATGGTATGGTACATGTCTTGATGACGATGCAACAAGGTTGATACAAAATTAAAGGTATGTCTATATGCATATTTTGAAGGTTATATTTTGTTAATGGTAAGGTACATGCTTGATGATGTTAGCACATGATGAGACACATATTGGTGACGTTATGGTTCATGGTTTGATACATGGTTGATGTGATAGTTGATAGTTCATTAGACTTGTTTCATGGATGGTATGGCACATGCTTAAGGCATATCTTGGAGGCCCCTTTTGGTTTATGGTTGCATATGGTTGAGGTTCCTACTTTGGTGTTATGCTTGAGACATATCCTTGGTACATTTTATATGGTTCTTATGGTTCATTGTTGGAGGCACATCTTTGTGATATTGGAATATAATTGATGCATATACTTGGTATATGATCTTGGTTGATTATGATGCATGCTTGAGGTTTTGGTTTATACATTGATGCATATGATGGTACATAGTTGATGATTGATGTACATGGTTGATGGTTGAGGTACATGGTACATGTGTTGGTGCATGGTTGATGCACTTGTTGTTGTACAGGTGTTGGTGCATGGTTGATGCACATGTTTTCATACAGGTTGTGGTACATTGTTGATGGTTTGGTACATGTTTGGTCGAGGCATGTGTTGGTGATGTTGGAAATATAGTTGAGAGGTGTCCTTGGCGTATGATTCATGTGAGAGGATCTGGTTGAGTATCAATGTCAAGTTGATGTCACAAGTTGATAGTGATAGTGTAAATAACAGTGGTAGTGAAGTTGATAGTGACAATGACAGTGGTAGTGATTGCGGTAGTGATAGTTGGTATACACTTATATTTCAGGGAGGCAGGATGGGGAAAGGAAAGGGTTTTTTATCCTCCTTCCTATTGGTGCCGGAGAACTTAGGGATATGGAGTTTCTTTCAAGTTGGATCCTAATAATCAGGGGGTTGTAGCCTCCTTCTGGTTGGATCCAGAAAATTCAGGGAGTTGTAGCTTCCTTCAGGTTGGTTCCTGTAAATCAGGGGGTTGCTGCCTCCTTCCAATTGGTGCTAGAGAATTTGGAAGTTAGTGCTTCCTATGAATGTATTCTTGATATATATAAGAAATCATTTTTTGGTTTTCTCTTGTTTGGGTTTCCACATAAATTATGGTGTACTATATACTTTATGTGATGTTGCGTATGTTTATATGATTATGATATATTGATTATATACTACTAATAAAGTTGAAATATATATATTGTGGTTAAAAGTGGTAAAACTTCTCATACTAATTCACCCTTCCGTCAATATTTCAAAAATTATCCATGTTGTTCCAGGGATATAGTATTCAACTCTCCCTTT